>JBBPBX010017416.1:29976-46871 GCA_038048925.1 Garcialebias charrua
GGTGTCATTTCAGGAGCTTTGTTCAGTGAGACAACCAGCAATGAAGGAAAGGTCAACCTCTACAATGTGCTTTTTATTGTACATATAAGCCTGTTCATAATGAAGGAAGTGACTTCTGCTGTTTTCATCCATCACATGGTCATTAACCACCCCCCCCCCACACACACACACACACACTCACACTCACTCTTCCACTGTTGATTCATTTTTCCCAAAAGAAGAGAAAATGTGTGAATACGCTGGAGAGTGGACAGTCCAACAAAACAGAACATTTCTGGGAGATCCAAACTCTGCATGACTTTTTATTTAACGTTGTGACTCGAGAGCCACGGGCTTCGTTTCAGCTGCTGAAGACCAGTTTTCAGCCACTCGGGACCAGATGCGTGTAAACCTGGGACAGATTAGAAGCAGCTTCATGCTGGATTCATCAGTGCAGATGATGGATGATGTCTGCTGAGTGTACGAAGCCCTGCGTGTACAATAAAACCATAAGAATGCAATTTTTGAGCAGAGCGTCCATCCATCCATCCATCCACTAACTTTTACCCGCTTCTTCCATTTTGGGTCATGGGGGTCGCCGGTGCCCATGTCCAGCATGCACTGTGCGAGGGGCAGGGTACACCCTGGATGGGTCACAAGTCCATCACAGGGCCAAGCAGAGCATGTTACAGAGAAATAGATTAGGTTAAAAATCCTCAGATTAGGAATAGGGATGGGGCCAATCCGATCCAGTATCGGTATCAGCCTCCTATACCAGCATAATTTACGTATCGGATTTTCTGATCCAACCTGCCGATATTTCCGATCCATGATGCACATTGGCTTCAAACTATGGAATGAATTTATTGATCGGAGAGCACGTGTGTTACACCATATTCTGTGACTACCGTCAATGTTAACATTGTGTGAGTTAAACCTAATGAAGACACTCTGATGCCTGGTCCCCACTGCACAACTCGAAACGCGCCTGCCGCCCCCTTTTGGCCGCTGGTCACGGTCCCACTGAGCCACTGAAGACCGTCTGATGACGTACACTAGGGGGTAGCAGAGGGAGGGGTCTCTGGCTTGTTTTCCGGGTTCAGTTGTTGTGTTAACTGCACCTCCGACGGTCTTTGATGAGATAAAACTTTTTTTTTATGTTTGGGGTGATCTACACTGGAGAGAACAGCAGCCTGTCAGCAGCAACTGTAAAAATGCCACGTTTATTACCGGAGTTTGGTTCCAATTCATAGAGGCTCGATCCGGTGAGTTTAAAAAGTCCAAAAAGAGTCCCGTTGTGGTTGTGTAATCAGATAGCAGAGGCTCTCTCGACTGTTTGCTGGACGCGTCGAGCCACCAGAGATCAAATTTTATGGCGTTGGCAGTTCGCCGCCGACGCGCGCGTGCGTGTGCAGGCTGCCACCGCGCCGCTTCGATCAGTTGAATCGCGCCGCTTCCCGGCTCGCCGTGACTCCACGCGTCTCTTCATAGACTTTGAATGTAAACCGGCCGCTTCAGCCGCCCGAAACCGGGGGCAGTGGGTACCAGGCATGAGCCTCACAACAGGAAACACCCAAACTTTAATAGCACACAAAAGGCAGGTCTATATCACAGACTTCCATCTCACTCATGGTGCGGCCAGAACACTAACATACCACTAAGCATTATGGGAAAGACAACACAGTCCACTCCCCGTAACCGCTACAGTATATTGTGACCATAGGGGGTGGTGTTGCATGCACTGTTGCAGGTCACAGAATATAGTGTAACAACGGGTTCAATCGACCGAACCAGAAACAGCTTCCTCTGACCTTGTTTCACAAACAAAAAAGCAAAAAATATGAATCTCTAAACCTATTAAGAAAACCTATAAACATAATTATCTCTAAAACTAAACCTAATGCGCAACACCGCGGGCGGTGCGGGGTGGTTGACTGCCCCACTGTTTTTTTTATTTTTTTATTTTTTATTTATCAGGAGAACATACAACAATTAACAATACATACATTTTACGAAACTTACATGACTTCTCCAAATAAAAAAAATTTCTCCCCTTTTCTCCCCTCCCCTCCCCTCCCTCCCCCCTCCCACACCAAACATATCACACCCCACTAACCTAACCAAAAACAAGACGAAATGAACAAAAAAATAATAAAAAAAAATAAAAAAAATAAATAAAAATAAAAATAAAAATAAATAAATAAAAATAAAAATAAAAGGGGGGGAGGGGGGATAGGACGGCATCAAAAAACTAAAAGGAAACGAGTGTTTTACCCATTCATTTATTCTTCAGAGTTAAGTCACATGGTAGTGTGATGAGTTAGTCCCATCAGTCTGTGCATTGAGCATGAATCAGGGTATCAGTCTGTATGTTGTGAAGGCAAAGATTTTACATATGACACAAAGGGTGCCCATTTATAAGTAAATTTTTCAGAACTACCTTTCACTGTTAATGAAATTTTTTCTATTTTCAAGAATGATCTTACGGTGTTAAGCCATTGCGATGTGGATGGAGGTGTGGGAGATTTCCAAGCGAGCAAAATACAACGCCTGGCAAGGAGAGAACAGAAGGCCAGGACCTCCCCCTGCTGGCGGGATAGGTTAAGTGTGGTCCCTGGAACTCCAAAAATGGCAATAAGTGGATCACTCTGAATCTGGATCTTAAAAACTCCTGAGAGTATGGAGAAGAAGTATTTCCAGAACCCTTGTAATTTTGGGCAAAAGAAAAACATATGACTTAAGTTGCAAGGTGAGGCCTGACATCTATCACATTGATCTGAAATTGAAGGGAAAATTTTTGATAGACGGGACTTTGAAAAATGTACTCTATTTATTACTTTAAACTGTATTAATTGTAGTCTGGCACATGGTGTACTCTGGCGTATGCTGAGAATAACTTTATCCCACCATGACTCTGACAGTTCAACACCCAATTCCCGTTCCCATGCAGTTCTGGTTTTACCTGATGAGTCGGCCTCAATTGCCATAAGTTTTCCATAAATAATAGAAAGAGGAGATTTCAGATTAGGCTTCAAAGCTAGGAATTCGACCCATGGTGGGTCAGTAGGCAAAGTTGGAAAATTTGGAAACCGTGATGAAACGCAATGTCTAATTTGGAAATAAAGAAACAAATGTGAAGTGGGTAGATTAAATTTAGAAGACAATTCTGAAAAACTAAGGAACAAACCATCTTCGTAAAGGTCTCTCATTGTTCTAATACCTCTCTCATGCCAAATTCTATAGGCAGCATTAGTAGATGCTGGAGAGAAAATGTGATTCTTTAATAACGGCATTTTATTAGATGGTAATACAAATTTAAAATGGGACCTAAATTGTGACCAGATCCTGAGTGTGGAAAGCACTATAGGATTTGTAGTAACAGAGGATAGTTTAATTGGTAATGATGAATAAATAATTGAGGCAGGTGAAAAAGATGCAGAAATCGATTGAACTTCAAGTTTGCACCAAATCAGATCCGGTGAATTTAACCAATAATTCAGTTTATGAATATGCGAGGACCAGTAATACATTGTAAAATTGGGTAGAGAAAGACCACCATTTGTGGTGAACTGTTGTAATAAAGAAAGTCTCATTCTGGGGGCCTTTCCATTCCACAAAAAGGAAGAGACCATCTGATCCAGGGACCTGAAGAACTGTTTGGGCAAAAACAGAGGGATGTTTTGATATAAAAACAGAAGTCTAGGTAGCACATTCATTTTGATAATATTAATCCTGCCTATTAGTGAAAGAGGGAGAGAGTTCCACCTCTGAAGGTCTGATGCAATTTGGGAGACTAGTGGGGTATAATTCTGAGAAAACATCGAGGGCAGAGTACGTGCAATATTAATTCCCAAATATCTAAACCCCGAGGGACTGAGCCTAAAAGGGATATCAGAAGGCTTAAGCTTTAAAGCTAATGAATTCACTGGGTAGCATTCGGTTTTAAGTGAATTAATTTTATAGCCGGAATACGATCCAAATTTTTCCAGAGTATTTAAAATTGGGGGAAGGCTACATAATGGGTCAGAAACATACAGGAGAAGGTCATCTGCATATAAGGACAGTTTAAGCTCGACGCCAGAGCGGATGATTCCGTGAAAAGAAGAAAGGGATCTTAGGGCAACAGAAAGAGGCTCAATGGCTAACGCAAACAAGAGGGGGGAAAGAGGGCAACCCTGTCTAGTACCACGCCCCACCGAAAAATAATCCGATTGGATGGAATTAGTAAGAATACATGCTTGAGGAGATGTATAAAGTAGTTTGATCCAGGACACAAACCTCTCTCCAAAACCAAACCTATTAAGAGCGGCAAAGAGATACTCCCATTCTACTCGATCAAAAGCTTTCTCGGCGTCAAGAGAAATGATTACTTCAGGAGACTTGGGGGAATGAGTTGAAAAAATTGTGTTCAATATTGTACGGGTATTAAAAAACAACTGGCGACCTTTGATGAATCCATTTTGTTCTTGTGAGATAATCAGAGGGAGAACTGTCTCAAGCCGAGTTGCGAGTATTTTGGACAAAATCTTAAAATCCACATTCAAGAGTGAAAGGGGTCTATAAGACTCGCAAGCAGTAGGATCTTTATCCTTCTTTAACAGGAGAGAGATTGAAGCTTGAGTCAAGGTGGGAGGTAGCAGGCCACGCCCGAATGACTCATTATAAACCTCGAGAAGAAGAGGGGCTATCTTATCTTTAAATTTTTTGAAAAATTCGGCAGAGAAACCATCCGAGCCAGGTGTTTTACCACTTTGCATATTCTTAATTGACTCTAATATTTCTTCTAATTTAATGGGAGCCTCAAGTTGGTCAGAAATCAATTTGTCTATCCTAGGAATGTCAATATTCTGAAGAAAGGCGAGTAGCTCGTTTGAGTCTGCTTGTAGTTCAGATTTATACAGATCGCAGTAGAATTTTTTAAAGGTGTCACTAATGGAGACAGGGTCTGAGACAAGGTTGCCCGATCGATCCTTGATTTGCGATATTGTGTGAGAGCTAGCCTTTCGTTTCAGTTGATGTGCCAAAAGTCTACTTGGTTTTTCCCCATGCTCATAATAAGTGGCTCGAGATCGGATTAAGAGACGCTCCGCATCAGATGTTGTTAAAAGATCAAGTTCCATTTGAAGATCCTGTCGCTGTTTCAGCAAATCGTGTGACGGATTAACGGCATTTTGCCTGTCAATATTCTGAATTTTTGTTGATATTTCTGATATCTTAGTGCGTAGATTTTTATTGACATTAGCTGAAAAAGAAATAATCTGACCACGAATATAGGCTTTTAATGTTTCCCATAATAGTGAGGGAGAAATTGTATCGCTCTTATTGAACATTAGGAAATCGTCAATTGCTGATAAGATGAATTTATTAAATGGCTCATCTGATAACAGGAGACTATTAAATCTCCAACGAGGACTAGAACGGGGTTTATTTATAAAGTTTATATCAATGCTTAGAGGAGAATGGTCTGAGATAACAATCGGATAGTATTCAGAAGAAGTGACTCTCTGCATTAAAGAGCTGTCAACAAAAAAATAATCTATACGGGAATAGGATTGGTGCACCTGCGAGTAAAAAGAATAGGTCCTTGTTAGTGGATTCTGTGCCCTCCATGGATCTACATATCCATTTTGGGACATAAAATCCAAAATAGATTTAGACATATTAGACTGTGTGCAGGGCCGAGACGAAGAGCGATCTAATGATGTGTTCATAACACAATTCAGGTCCCCAGCTAAAATTAACAGATGAGTGTCAAGATATGGAAGTGTGCTTACTAAATTGTTTATAAAGTCTGGGTTATCAAAGTTTGGTGCATAAATGTTCACTAATAAAACGGGTATGGAACAGAGAGCCCGCGATTATAAGAAATCTGCCATTTGTATCCTTCATTATTTTTGATGCTGTAAAATGAATATTCTTATTAAATAGTATGGCAACTCCTCTGGCTTTTGAGTTGAAGCTCGAATGGTAAATCTCCCCAATCCATGGATATTTAAGCCTGACCTGATTTGAATTTTGCAAATGTGTTTCCTGTAGGAATATTACGTCTGGATTCAGGCGTTTCATATGAGAATATATTTTAGACCGTTTCACCGGATTATTAAGACCTTTAACATTCCAGCTTAGGAATCTGACAGCAGATGATGTTGAGGAAGCTTTCAAATCAACAGCCATGTGACCTGTTGTTCATAATAAGGGTTGTAAAATATTGCCATCCTTCCCAATCCCCGCCCCCACCCCAGGAGAGAAAAAAGAACCCCCCCCCACTTGCACTTGGCCCTTCCCCAGATGAAGGGACTGTGCAGACTCCAACAGGAGTCACTAGAAAACTTGTCCTTACGGTCAAATGGCACCACATCACAACCTGTACCAGGTGACTCCCACAGAACTAGCTAAATGAAAAGAAAATTTAAAATATGTAATAGGCACTAATCTGGAAGAGCAAGAACTCTTTAAAAAAAAAAAAAAAACAACAACTAAAAAAGCAGTGATTGTTAATAATAATAACTAATAGTAATAACATTCCCCAAATGCGAACCAAAGCCCACCATATAATCCAAAACATTAAATCCCTAAATGTAAATAAAACACACTGATTATAATTCTAAACATTAAAACCGTGAATGCAAACAATACACAGTAATTATAATTATAAACATTAAATCCGTGGATGCAAACAAAACACACTAATTATATTTCTAAGCATGAATAGTAATAATAACTAATAATACTAACGTTCCCCGACTATGAAAAAAAAAAATAAAAGAAGAAAGAAAAAAAAAGCTGGCTAATTATATTTCTAAACATTAAATCCGTGAATGTAAACAAAGCACTCTAATATGAGGAGGTCAATATTAATACTGACCTCTTTACCTTAATTAATTTACTTATTCAGATTGAATAGTAAATTCACGGATTCTGTTCTTTTTCAGTTTACCCAATATTTCTGTGATCTTTATGATGGATAAATAAACAGAGCCATTAAGTGACAATGGACATTGACTTAGTTTGATATGTCAAAGAGACACTATCATTTATTTAAAATGAATCAACTAAATTAACACCATTACACTTGATTGACATGATTTCACTTTCTTTCAATTCAAATACGTCAGCACACTTAAATTTAACACAACAGACATAAATACTAGATGTTAAACATATTTAGTCTGAGGGCTCTTTAACTTAAAATAGTTTCCAGCTTAGATTGAGAGGGGAAAGAGTAGGAGGAAAGATTTAAGAAGAATTGGGAGGTTAAGAGAGGAAGTTTATCTTGCATTTATGAAACCAGATGACACTCTTCCGTACGCGTCCAGCTAAGATATCATCACACCTCCAGCAAGCAAACAGCTGCTCCTTTACCTTAAGACGTCCGCCTTGGTTCTGGTAAAGAGCTGTGGTCAACTTTAGACTGACGAGTCGTCGGTCCCGCAAGTCCAAGCTGGACTCCACGCGTGTTTACCTTGTCGGTGTCGGTGATACTCGCTTTCGTCGGCAGAAGTCGTGACAGTCGTGGCTTCTTGGCTCAAGATAATTTATTCCAGGAAGGAATAACAAACGCTCGTTCGAGGTGGACTCATAACAGCCTGTTATCAGTCCTTAGCTGAAGACGCAGGTCGTTAGCTCTTGACCAAAACGTACCCAGCTCTTTGGAAAGGTTCACATCTCTTTGAAATTCCCAGCAAACTCATGCAGACTCTTGCCGACTCTGAAGTGTTTCCGCACAGTTAGAACTTAAAAAGGCTCAAAGAGAGGAGTGAGGCTTGTCTTATCAGACCCAAGGTTACAGCCCGCAGCAGAGAGAAATGTTTAGGAACAGACAGAGAAGCTGGAGCCTTGTTCATGAAAAACAACGGATTAACCTGTCTTCTGGCTTTCTAAACAAAACCGTCCGGTCTCTGTGACCCGAGACTTCACCTTTAAACACAGCAGTGAACACAGTTTAAAAGCACACATCATGAAAATGACAAAAGTTATTCTTTTGATCACATCAGCCTAAAATCAAAGATAGAAATAGTCTCTTTTTGGTGACTATGTTATCAGATTATAGCTAAATGAATGATTTTGTAGTAAATGTCTTGCTTTACTGAAAGGTCAGTAAAGGTCATCACTGGACAGTTCAAAAACCTTAATTTGACCCTGGGTAGGTCCACTACATCTCCCCCCTTTTGGAAGCCATCGCCAGTCCTTGGGGATGGGGTCCAACACGAAAGGAAACCTTGAACTGTCTTTGATCTTGAAGTAATCCAGCAAGTGGAAAAGAAAAATCAAAAATTATAATCCCATAAAGTTTTTGGAAATTCCATACTGTTCGGAGGTAATCCCATTGCGAAAAGCTTTTAATCCCTTGGAAAACTGAGTCTGTTAACTCTTGGAAAACAAAGTCTGTGATCCTTTGGGAAACAAAGTCTTATAATCCACAGCGGTAATTCCACAACGATTAGTTTTGTTGATTGATCAGCAACAATTGTTTTCATAATCAGCATGTAGAGGGGATCCCTCGATTGACGCAGAGGAGGCGACCCTTGGATGAAGGTTGAAGACCAAGCGTTGGAGCTGCAGGTCCCCACATCGAAGGTTGTTGGCTGGTTGGTTTCCAGTCAGTGCCACTCTGGTTCTATGTGTCATGCAATTATGTGGTTTTTAAAGGTCATCACTGGACAGTTCAAAAACCTTAATTTGACCCTGGGTAGGTCCACTATAGTACTCTAATTATGTTTTTAAACACGAATGATAATAATATTAATAATAACGGATAATTTTAACGTTCCCTGAGTATGAAAGAAAAAGCACACTACAGTAATTACATTTCTACCCATTAAATCCGTGAATGTGAACAGAGCACTCTGATTTTTAAACATGAATTATAATAATAACTAATAATACTAACGTTCCCTGGGTATGAAAGAAAAAGCACACTGATTATTATTTCTACCCATTAAATCCGTGAGTGTAAACAGAGCACTCTGATTATATTTTTAAAACATGAATAATAATAATAATAATAACTAATAATACTGACGTTCCCTGAGTATGAGAAAAAAAAACACACTGATTATTATTTCTACCCATTAAATCCGTGAGTGTAAGCAGAGCACTCTGATTATATTTTTAAACATGAATAATAATAATAACTAATAATAATAACGTTCCCTGAGTATGAAAGAAAAGGCACACTGATTATTATTTCTACCCATTAAATCCGTGAGTGTAAACAGAGCACTCTGATTATATTTTTAAACATGAATAATAATAATAATAATAATAATGACTAATAATACTGACATTCCCTGAGTGTAAAACAAAGTACACTAATTATATTTCTCATTTTGCAATCGACTCGATGTACACACTCGCCTCTTCAGGGGACGTGAACACTCGTGTGGTTCCATCATGCGTGATCTTCAGCCGGGCCGGGTGGAGCAGGCCGAACCGAACCCCCTGGACGCCGCGAAGCTTGCGGCGACACTCAGTGAAGGCCGTTCTGGCAGTGTAGTCGGGGAACACAAAGATATTTGTACCGTTCACTTTGACCTGCTGCTGCTCCTTCGCCTTCGCCAGGATTTTCACACAGTCCGTGTGGTAGTGTAGCTTAGCCACAATTGGACGGGGCTGCTCGCCTGCCTTCGGTTTGGGGACTGGGATGCGGTGAGCATGATCCAGCAGCGGCTCCTCCTTGAAGCCGAAGGCCTCCTTTAGCATCCGAGAGACCAAAGCCGTTGTAGCCGATGAAGGGTCATCCTCCAGGACACCGATAATCCGGATGTTCTGACGTCGGGACCGGGATTCCAAATCGTCACATTTATCCTCCAGCTGTGCCACCGTCTTCGTGAGGGTCTCGACTTTTTTCTGGAGGCTAACGATGTCATCTGTTTAGGTGGAGACGGACTTCTCCACCTCTGCTACCGTTAGCTTTAGCCCCGTGAAGTTCTCCTGCACTGTAGCTAGCCCCGATGATAGCTCCTTTTTGAGGGCTAACAGCTCGGCATTGATCGACAAGAGACTTTCACCCAGAGCGGCATGGAATTCTGCTTTAATTATAGCAGTAAAGTCCTCTCGGAGAGCCACCAGCAGCTCCTGTTTGAGGGTGCCGGTGTCACAAACTGCAGCGGTAGCTGCTGCATCGGACGGAGGAGGTGACCCAGGACAGCTCGAGGTTCCGCCACGAGTAGCAGGCCGCAGGTGAGCTTCGATCGAACTTACTCCTTTAGCAGGCTTTGGTTTCATTATGGTGATCGAACAGGAGATATGCGTAGAATGTGTAAGTTGTCTATTGTTTGCGGTCAAAATCGGAAGAAAGTGCCAGGCATTAGTTGGAAAACAGGCCAGTTCCAAAGGAGCGCACCTAAACACAACTTATCCCACCGCCATTCAGCCGGAAGTCCTCGGATCTGCCCCACTGTTTTTAAGTTTAATTTTTGATTGTGGCACTATGAGTTGTAATTCTTGTTGGCTTTGATCAGCGGATACAGATTTAAACTATACATTGGATTTATAAATGTACTGATGTTATTTGAATCTGTTTTATTTCCCAGATCAATATTTTTATTTATTTTTATTTAAATTCTTTATTCATTTCAAATTTAAAATTTAAAATAACACAAAAAATGATTTACAATCCCACGTAAATTTAAAAATCCAACATTACATGAAATGAAAGGAAGCAGAAGAAAAAATATTGTTATTTCTGCTCCTTTTTAACAAAATTAATTCAAACAATCAATTCAAACAACAATAATCCACAAAAAAATTACACAATAAATAACTCATCATACATTACCATTTATAAATTTTGAAACAAACCAATTTATATATATATTTCCAGAAACCTATTTTTTTTAAATAAAGTCATTGTTTTTTTGCAACTTTGATATCGTTTTCTAAACCATTCCATAGACCAATTCCATAAATTATAGTAGACCTACTCTTTAAACTAGTTCTATGTTGTGGCATAACAAAAATATCTGTACCCTTAAGACTGTAAGTACTCTGTCTTTTTACAAAAAAATTTGGATTATTAATTATTAATATTAAAGTCTCCACACACAAAAAAAAGTTTTTTATTAAAAACTCTTTTCCAATAGCTCCAAGATTTTATCAGTGAATATATACGGGGACAAAAAAAAACATGTTAAGGATAGAAAAAATAATTACTCACTCTGCTCAACCTGTTTTATATTTGTAAAGACAGTAGAGTGAAGAAATGTGGTCAGTTTGTCCTCCAGCAGTCTGGAGGGACATCGGGCATAAAAACAATTGCCAAGTTTTCATGTGAATTAGTTTGCTGTGACGATAAAAATAATAAATAAATAAATAAATAAAAATGAGCAAACTTAATTAGAAAAAAATAGTCTGCTGTTATTTTCTCTGAATTTCAGCAAAATGCAGAATTCAGAAGGTGCAACCTCCATGAAAGAAGTGACAAACTGTTGGTGCAGCAGTCCTTTCAGCAGTAATCATCTGCCAAACGAGATGGAAGGAACTACTGCCCAGTGATCCCCCGCCTTCACACAGGCCCCCTTTTGTAAGTTTAGAGGCACAGACAGCCAAGATATAGGAGTAAAATTCACAGCAGCAGTGTTTTTCTTTACAAAGGTGCACAAAGCATCAGACATCTGGAGGTGCACAGGGGTCACATGGTTTGTTTTGAGTTCCCATGATACCCTATATGTGCTGCAGGTGCAAATATGTGCTAAAAGAACATCACAACTATCTAAATAAACATTCAAAACGTTCTGAGGCTCACAGTGATGAATACCAACTCAACAAGAAAGTTATCCAAGGCCACTCATCCTGGTTTGTCCTGGTAAAATTTTAGCATAATTAACACCTCTCTGCTGTCTGTTAGGACATGAATTAGGTTGAAAATCATTCTTGTCTCACTAAACACAACATCTGAGTCAGCAGGCAAGAGCCTTGGTGGGAATCCTCGGTGAGAAACAAAAATCCCTCCAGATGAGCAGAGTGCTGAGATGTGGGGGAAGGTGGATTCACTGAATCATACCAACTAGTTTAATGAACAACTAGTTCACCCAGCATTATCTGATTTCTTTGTTTAACTGTGTTGTACTGACATTTTTACATCAAAGATGTTTTTTTTTAAATGCTACTTAAAAAAAGTATTGGGTCACTCACACAGCAAACATTTGCTGTTCAAAAATTTTGAAATCATAAGGTGTTCACTGTTCCATGTATTTTTGTATTTTTTTGTATTTATTTATTTATTCATTTTATAAAAAAAGAAAACACAACAAACACGTTTCTTATATAAAAAAGAAAATATAAAATGAAAGGCGGCAGAAGAAGAAGATATCTTATTATGTCTGCCCCTTTTTAAAATAAAAAATCATTTCAAACAATAATTATAGTTAAGTAATAATGAAAAAAATGAATAACACATCTCAATTTTCAAATTTCGAGATACTACACATTGAACTACTTCATACGTATTTCTTCAACAATTCACTCTTTATCATTTTTTTAAACACAAACATTGACATCGCTCTTTTTATATCACACGCTAAGTCATTCCACAATCCAACTCCCTGGACTGAGGTAGACCGTCCCTTCAAGCTGGTTCTGTATTGTGTCTTCACAAATACATCAGTTCTTTTTAGATTGTAACAGCTTGATCTTTTAACAAAATGTGACTGAATATTTAAGGGTAGTGCAATGTTATGAGCTTTATACATCATCATTAAAATATGGTAATCTACTAAATCATGGAACATCAGTAATTTCAATTGAAAAAATAATATACTAGATGGATGACAGTAATGTTTTCTTGCAATAATCCTTATGGCTCTTTTCTGTAAAATAAAAATAGGTTTTGTAATAGTTTTACATGCTTTTCCCCAAACATTAATGCAATAAATTAAATGTGGAACAATAATGGTGTTATACAACAGATACAACGCTTTGTCATTCAATAGGTCCCTAACCTTATACAGTACAGCAATGGATTTCGAGATTTTCATTTTTACAGAGTCAATATGTTTTTTCCAAGTTATTTTGTCATCAATGACAACACCCAAGAACTTGATCTCACTCACTCTACAGATCTCTCCATCCTCAATTGTAAATTGGACATCTGCAGTTTTCTTTTTATTACCAAATATCATATAATGGGTCTTTTCTAGATTTAATGATAATTTGTTTAGTTTAAACCAAGTCTGTATTTTGACAAACTCTTTCTTCATCAGTTCCAACATCAGATTCATATCCTCACCTAAACAAAAGAAAGTAGTATCATCTGCAAAGAGGATACATCTGAGGAGTCCTGAGACATTTACCAAATCATTAACATATAAAATAAACAACTTAGGTCCAAGTACGGAGCCTTGGGGAACTCCACAGGTGATATTACAATAATCAGATCTTACATCATCAATTTGAACAAACTGCTTCCTATTTTTCAAATAACTATGTACCCACTGCAGCGCTGGTCCTCTAATGCCATACACATTCAATTTCTCAAGGAGAATGGTGTGATCTATTGTATCGAAAGCCTTTTTTAAATCAACAAATATACTTATACCATATTGTTTGTTATCGACAGCTGTAGTCATTTCTTCCATAAACTCCATGAGAGCCATAGATGTAGACTTCTTTGCTCTAAACCCATACTGACTTTCACTTAAAATATTTTGCCCATCAATAAATTTGTCCAATCTATTAACAAATAATTTTTCTAAAATTTTTGAAAACTGTGGCAACAAGGAAATTGGTCTGTAATTAGTAAATGCACATTTATCACCATTTTTGAAGAGTGGAACAACCTTAGCTACTTTCATTCTGTCTGGGAATGTTCCTGTAGAAAAAGATAAATTACATATATATGTAAAAGGGACAATAACATGACTCATTATCTCTTTCACAAACATCATATCCATGTCTGCACAGTCTTTAGATCTCTTGTCTGAAAATTTGTTTACTAAATTCATTATTTCTTCTTTGTCTGTTCCTTTCAGAAAAAAACTATTTACACAACCATTAATTGAAGAGTTCACATCTCCATCCACTTTAGGTATTTTAGTTGCAAGGCTAGTTCCAACATTGACAAAATAATCATTAAAGCCATTGACAATTTCTTTTTCATCATGGATTTCCTCATTGTTTACCACAAAATATTTTGAAATACCCATTTTCACCTTGTGTTTTTTCAGAACACTATTCATTACAGTCCATGTTGCTTTCATATTACCGTTACTCTTATGTAGTAAATCACTATAATATTCCCTCTTTTGTTTTCTTATAATCCCTACCAGTTTATTTTTATATTTCTTATATTTTTCTTCTGTCTCTGTAGTGGACCTACCCAGGGTCAAACTAAGGTTCCTGAACTGTCCAGTGATGACCTTTACTGACCTCTCAGTAAAGCAAGACATTTACTACAAGTTAGTCACATAGTCACCAAAAGAGACTATTTCTATCTTTGATTTTAGGCTGATGTGATCAAAAGAATAACTTTTGTCATTTTCATGATCCATACATCCATCCATTTTCTTCCGCTTATCCGGGGTCGGGTCGCGAGGGTAGCAGCCTAAGTAGGGAGGCCCAGACTTCCCTCTCCCCATCCACTTGGAGCAGCTCCTCTGGGGGAATCCCAAGGCGTTCCCAGGCCAGCCGAGAAACATAGTCCCTCCAGCGTATCCTGGGTCTTCCTCTGGGTCTCCTCCCGGTGGGACATGCCCGGAACACCTCACCAGGGAGGCGTCCAGGAGGCATCCTAACCAGATGCCCGAGCCACCTCAACTGGCTCCTCTCGATGTGGAGAAGCAGCGGCTCTACTCCGAGTCCCTCCCGGATGACTGAGCTTCTCACCCTATCTCTAAGGGAGAGTCCAGCCACCCTGCGGAGAAAACTCATTTCAGCCGCTTGTATCCGAGATCTTGTTCTTTCGGTCATAACCCAAAGCTCATGACCATAGATGAGGGTGGGAACGTAGATCGATCGGTAAATTGAGAGCTTTGCCTTTTGACTCAGCTCTCTCTTCACCACGACAGACCGGTACAGCGCCCGCTTCACTGCGGACGCTGCACCTATCCGCCTATCGATCTCACGCTCCAGTTTTCCCTCATTCGTGAACAAGATCCCGAGATACTTAAACTCCTCCACTTGGGGCAGGACCTCCTCCCCGACCCATTTTCATGATGTGTGCTTTTAAGCTGTGTTATTCTGTAAGAGTTTAAACTGTGTTCACTGCTGTGTTAAAGGTGAAGTCTCGGGTCACAGAGACCGGACGGTTTTGTTTAGAAAGTCAGAAGACAATAATCCGTTGTTTTTCATGAAAGGGCTCCAGCTTGCTGTGTCTTTTCCTAAACAAATCTCTCTCTGCTACTGGCTGTAACCTTGGGTCTGATAAGTCAAGTGAACTCCTCTCTAAGTCTCTTTTTAAGTTCTAACTGTGCGGAAACGCTTCAGAGTTTCTGGGAGCTTCAAAAGAGATGTGAACCTTCCCAAAGAGCTGAATGACCACCAGTCACGCGCTAAGGACTCGTCATCCAGCTGGGACTGATAACATGTTGTTATGGGTCCACTTCGAACGAGCGTAAGCTCAAAAACTTTGTTTATTCCTTCCTGGAATAAGTTTATCTTGAAGTCAGAGGCCAGGAGCTGACATATTCTCTGATGACCAAGCGGAAACCAGGAGACGTTGAAACGTAAACTAGAACCAGTTTTGGACGTGCTGGGACTAAAGGACTCTGTGCATCTGAAGGCTGGTGTCATTTCTTTATCAGACTCGTCGTCGAAAGGTAAAGAGCTGTTTACAAAACGTACCTGGATTTTAGCAGAAGTCGGATGAGAGGTGTCACTCTGGTATCATGCTCACGATAATTTCCTTTAAACCATCTTTCCTCTATTCTTTTCCCTCTCAATCTAAGCTGGAAACTATTTTAAGTTAAAGAGCCACAGACTAAATATGTTTAACATCCAATATTGAAGTCTGTTGTGTTAAATTTAAATGTGCTGACGTATTAATTTGAAAGAAAGTGAAATCATGTCAATCAAGTGTAATGGTGTTAATTTAGTTGATTTATTTTAAATAAATGGTAGTGTCGCCTGGCATACCAAGCTAAGTTAACGTCTTTGTCACTTAATGGCTCTGTTTATTTATCCATCATAGAGATCACAGAAATATTGGGTGAACTGAAAAAGAAAAGAATCCGTGAATTTACTATTCAATCTGAATAAGTAAATTAATTAAGGTAAAGAGGTCAGTATTAATATTGACCTCCTCATAATCCTTTACATCTGGTGGCCTCGTACGTGGTTCTGAAAGTTTATTGATATATGTGGTCTCTCATGAACTGTAACGTCATGTTTGCATAAGAGGATCCAAGTTTTAAACTCTGAGGATAATAATTTTGGCTGGAAGTGTTCAAAGCAGGCAGATTCTGCATGTTTTTATCATTTGAAGCTGTGAGATTATTATCGTTTCAACTCTGTTAGACGCTGTTGGAAGCATTCAGGTGAAGTTTTGTCAGCCGTGGTCTGTGGGGGTTCTGGTTCTGTTCGGTCCAGTTCACGCAGACTCCTGTACAAAGCTTTGTTTGACCGCCGAGTCAAAAGCCTGAAAGCTAATTTAACATCTACAAGATTGCTGTTGTGGTATTTTACATGTTAGAGCAGGTCATAGAAGCATATAACTGTTAGAACGTTGTCGGATAGTGGTTCTGTTCAGACCCGATTTCTGCTCCATGAAAAAGTGGACCGGAACCGACCTTGACGCGCTCCGAGAGAGTCCGTGTTTGTTCTACAGCTGCAGTGCTGGGTTACTGAGCGTAGCTTAGTTGTGCCTGTTTTAAATGTGATTGCCACGTTTCAGAATTTTGGAAAGTTAATTTGTAGCGTTTGAGTTGTTTTAAGAGTCCATAAAGTTGGGGTCTGCTGTGCTAGGGTAACGTTACAGAGCT
>JBBPBX010017417.1:0-46866 GCA_038048925.1 Garcialebias charrua
CTGCAGACGGAGCTCACTTCATAACACCATGCTTTATTTCACTTCTTCCAACTTCTTCTTCTCTCCTCCACACATCCTGTTCTCTCCCTACTCGGAGGTTCCCCCTGCTGTCAGTCTTATGCAATTGCAGGACACAACATCATTCAACCTCAGTATTGTTTTGATACGTACATTTAGTTATCCTAACTTATTGTATTGTGGATCAGCAAGCAGATATGATGAAAGTACTGTAACTGCGCTGTCTATGTAAGAGAGGCATGATCACAACAACTAGCAATTAGCATATTGTCTGCTGATCATTTGGTGTTCATAATCGAAAAGTCTGTTAGTTCTCCTACACAATATATGTTGTTGATGCATACATGTCAACCTCTTTGGACGTTTACCTGTATAAAGGGCCTCAAAAATCATTAATTTTTTGCATAAAATCTGTAAAACTTGCGGTGGGGGGGACGCGTTTGTCTGCTGCGGACATGAGCCTGCAGTGAAGCAGGATGAAAGGAGAGCGTAAAAAGTTCAAATTTTACTTCTAGCAGCAGAACAGGATGGAAGATGGCTGTTTGATGCTATTTTTTAAATCATCCTACATGCTTTGATATGTTAGATAAATTTGTCCGTATACCTGCAAAATGACGTAAAATATTAAATACCAGTATTGGTGGATCATCCTCTGATCAGTAAGGAAATGATATTGAAAGCTTATATTGGCAAGCACTCTGTGTTTATTTAAACTCAGCAGAAATCATTGAGATTTATTAATAATAATATAATAATAATTTGTCACATTTGTCATCTGTGTATGTTCCCATACTTGACAGACGAAATTGGTCTTCTGCATTTAACCCAACCACTACCAGGTGGTGCAATGAGCAGCGTAGTCGCACCCGGGGAGCTGGGGAAATAGATGTGCACTCATAGACACCCCAAGATGGTGTGCCGTGGCCGGGGTTCAAACCTGGGTCCTTCGGATAACAAATCCGATTCTCTGCCACTACACCATCTTGGCCCCTATTTTATTAGATATTTTGTTTGATAGATTATTATGTATGAATCATTCTACAAACAAAGATAATTTAGAATTATAGGGTAAATTGGAAGTGACACAGCATATGAAACGTGCCATACAAAATACTTCATTGTGTGATAAATGTGTTGAAAAGAATATCTGATTATTGTTTGAACTACATTATATGTTTTTATGCAGAGATGATGACTTTGGGGAAGGTCTGAGAAGTAGTGAATTTGGGGAGACTCCCATTCAGGTTTTGGAAACAAGGTAAGTAAGGGGAAACCGTATTTATGTCAAGATTATTTTATGGTTTGCACTGCAACTAATATAACTGTGATCATAATATTATTACACAATTTTAAAATGTAGATGGTAAGGTTGTATGTCTAATATTGTTTATGAAATGTATTTCCACCAGATATTACGGTAGGCAGAAACAAAAACCAAAGTTTAATAGTTGTTTTTATATAATCCATCCATCCATTTTCGTCCGCTTATCCGGGGTCGGGTCGCGGGGGTAGCAGCCTAAGTAGGGAGGCCCAGACTTCCCTCTCCCCAGCCACTTGGAGCAGCTCCTCTGGGGGAATCCCAAGGCGTTCCCAGGCCAGCCGAGAAACATAGTCCCTCCAGCGTGTCCTGGGTCTTCCTCTGGGTCTCCTCCCGGTGGGACATGCCCGGAACACCTCACCAGGGAGGCGTCCAGGAGGCATCCTAACCAGATGCCCGAGCCACCTCAACTGGCTCCTCTCGATGTGGAGAAGCAGCGGCTCTACTCCGAGTCCCTCCCGGATGACTGAGCTTCTCACCCTATCTCTAATGGTGTAGTCACACCGAGCAGCTTTTCAGCAGCAGGAGCGTCCAGTTTACATGTAAAGTCAATGGTGGACGCGCTTCCAGCCACGTCTTGGCGTCTGGCATCAGGTTGCGTGCGTGTTGAGCGTGCTGGGAAGCGTTTTTCCATGCACGTGAACCGGCTTCAGCCTCCAAACCGCGCATTCAGCATGCTGAAGATTTCGCGGTTCAAACTTTCAAACGCCGCTCAACTCTACCTGATTGGTTGGTGTGTCAACCAATCAGGGAGAGTCGGGGGAGAAGAGAGAAGAGAGGGGGTAGGGGGAGAGTCCCTATGTGACGCGGAAACGAGGGTGCGCGCGCACTATGTGACGTATTGTTTGTGGGACACAGAAAAGACCCGCGAGGTCGTGTACTATGGAAGAGAAACTCATTGTAGCTGTGTGTTCGCGACAAGTCCTTCACGACCAGTCAAGTCTGCTCCACAGAGACGGAAATAAAAAGCTCCTCGCCTGGCGGAGTGCGCAGGACTCTGTGCGCAGGACTCTGTATACCGGTAAGCTCCTCCCACACACCCAGCAGCTGTTTCGCGTTCTGGCGTTCAGGTTTGGACACGCTGCATTCACAAGTGCGTCCACTTGCGTGCGTGATGAGCTTTTTGGAGGTTGAAAAGCTGTTCGGTGTAACCACACCATAAGGGAGAGTCCAGACACCCTGCGGAGAAAACTCATTTCAGCCGCTTGTATCTGAGATCTCGTTCTTTCGGTCACAACCAAAAGCTCATGACCATAGATGAGGGTGGGAACGTAGATCGATCGGTAAATTGAGAGCTTTGCCTTTTGACTCAGGTCTCTCTTCACCACGACAGACCGGTACAGTGCCCGCTTCACTACGGATGCTGCACCTATCCGCCTATTTATCTCACGCTCCTGTTTTTATATACAGTATTCTCCAGCCTATAAGTCGCACCTTTTTGCCTACATTTCTAAGCCCTGCGACTTATAGGCCGGTGCGACTTATACGTGGATTTTTCGGGTTTTTTCACTTTGGTCAAAAAAATGGTCACTTAATTTAACGGTTTTTAACCGTCAAAGTGCATTTATCAAGAAAAGTTAAACTGAGACACACTTTTACTGTAATGTCAGCTAACAAAAATATATTTTTTATGTGTTTATCTTTAAAGATCAAAGAGATGCAGGTCTGTTTGCTGCACTGCGGCCATGGCGTAGTGGTAATGGCAGTCGTCCCCCAATCGGAAGATTGGCGGTTCGAATCCTGGTTCCCCACACCATGTGTCGTTGTGTGCTTGGGCAAGACACTTAACCCTGAGTTGCTCCCGGTAGGACTGGAAAGCACCTTGCATGGTAGTCTGCCGCTACCGGTGTATGAATGTGTACCATTCAATGTGTGTAGCACTTTGAGATTTTCACTAATGAAAAGTGCGTTATAAATTGAATTCATTATTATATTATTATTATTATTACTGCAGGTCTGTTGTTGCTGCGCATGCTCGTTTTGTGCCGTGAGGTGCGACTTATAGGCCGGTGCGACTTATACGTGGATTTTTCCACTTCATTGGACATAATTGGACTGGTGCGACTTATAGGCCGGTGCGACTTATAGGCCGGAGAATACGGTAATGTATTTGTTTATTGTTATGGCTTTTCTGTGCTGCAATTTTAGTGGACATAAAATTAGAATAATACAGATGCACAATATTGACAATAAATGACTTTGAAGCTTATTTTTTTATTATTTTATTTTTCTAACCGCGTCACAGAAAAAGTACAACTTTATAAATTTAAGAATTTTTAAAAAGATGACTTAATTAAAATTCTGTTCTTCTGTGTTCATGTATAACATACACTTGCACTGAACGTACGTATTTTAGTGCGTGTTAAAAATATGATTTTGTCTATACTTTCGAGTTAGTCTCATTAACTTTTATTGAGAGAATTTATTGAACTGGTACCCAAGTACATGTTTTTTTCTGTCATGATCAAAATTGAATATTGTTTTTTAATAAAATAATGTAATGTGTTGCCTCAGTAACAATGTTAGTTTATGACAAGAAAGTTAATGCTCAATAGTCCAGGTATCAAATCCGATAATTCTCTATCAGGTCATCTGGATAGTTTATTTTTAGTAGAAACGTTTCACCCTCACTCCAGAAGCCCTCTGGAGTGAGGGTGAAACGTTTCTACTAAAAATAAACTGTCCAGATGACCTAATAGAGAATTATCGAATGTTAATTTATGTTTTTTTCACGTTTATATTTTTTTGTTTTAGTATGTCTTCGCTGGACATTCACGACGAGGTTTATGAAAAGTGACTTCAATGACATTCAAAATTCTGGGTAAGTAGTATTGGTCAATATTTACTCAAATATTACATGTTGAGTGTCGAAGACTAATCTTCTAATCCCTTTAAATAGTATTGACTGGTCTGAAGACAACATGGACACCACACGAGGACAAACAAGACATTTCCGGAGGAAGAGGAAACCTTTGGGTACGCAGGTTCGGCTGGTGCTCAAGGTTCTGGAGGTGGCAGACCTCCAGGGATGAGGAGGCCGGGTTGGCGCAGAGCGTGTCCGAGCAAAGGAGTCTGCCTCGGACGCACGAGCGGTGAATGGTGGGAGCTCATCCTGGAGGTGGCAGACCTCCAGGGATGAGGAGGCCGGGTTGGCACGGAGCGTGTCCCAGCAGGGGAGTCTGCCTGGGACACACGAGCCGGCGTTCTCCCTGTCAGGTGTACCAGGACCACAGGCTGTTAGTCTATTTTTGGTTGGAGCACCAGCACCACATATTTTTAGTTGGAGCACCAGCACCACAGAGGTCTGGGCGGCGCGGATCTCTTGTCTTAACCCAGGAAGGGTGCTTACCAGAAGGAAGTGGAAAAAGTTGTAATGAGCTAAAAAATTAAACGTGTAATTAGCTGGGAAAGCTAAATTTAGCCTAGTGACAGCTGAGTGACAGCTCTGTTCATCATTTTTACTTTTATACTACTATGCAAAAACCACTATGCAAAAACTCAGGACAGTATTACACTTTTATTATTTCATTGTATGCTTGTTTATTAAATGTTTTAGTGGGTTAGTGTTTAAATGGTTACTGTTGAACCAAGGGACTGAGAGAAATGCAATTTCAATCCTGTGTATGTCCTGTACATATTGCAGTTCTGACAATAAAGTTGACTTTGACTTTGATATGTAAAAATAAAGTCTATTTTTAAGTTGCAACTTCCTGGCTTTGTGATTTTGATTGTCATTATGACCATTGTTGACACAGTGATTTTGCTTAATTCATACTGAAATGAACTGTTTGGTAAATGATTCAAAAGATAATTCAGTAATGTGCAATGTTAAAATGAGACATATAGTTCTAAAGAATGAATTATAAAAAAAACAATTAGAAGCACTTTATTAAAAATAATAGCAAATAAAAATATATTTTTTAAATGAATAACTGCTATTAGCCATGTCTTCTCTGCTTCATCTGAAGATGAGCGCACACGGCGTCCTCTGCTTTGTCTCCCACGTGACCTGCCTGATCTTCCACGCAATCTGCGTCCTCTTCGGACCGTAGAAGTCCCTCTGGGTGTAAATTCCTCTTCGGAGCCCATCAAGAATGATGCATAACACAGATAAAATATCACACAACAGCAAAGTAAGAGCTACACATAACTTATTGAAAGGGTTATACATAATTTACGATACTTTATTACAAATACGCAAAGATTTGAGAAGGAAATAGTCCATCCTTACCGGTGACTGCGCCGACGCCATTACAACTGTTTACATGCATGCGCGTTCACGAGACAGCCAAGCTGTGAAGGAGGAGCTAAGGAGGCGGAGTTGCAGGTCAGCCAGAGTGCAAGGGGGAGGAGGGAGAAAGGTCTCTGTTCAAAAATTTTCTAAGTGCCAACGCTTTCCAGAAATCGCAGACCCTACCTTTAATGTATATAGACCCCCAGGACATGACAAAACTTTAATTGATAAAATATTTGAACAGAAACATCTGGTGTATTGATAAGTGGAGGTGTGTTACGACCGGTGAGGATCAAAACATATTTGAAGGACGCAGGACACAAGGAAAAAGGTTTAACAGAAGTTTTATTAACTAAACTAAAGTCCGGTCAAGGATGAAGTCATCTGCAGCAGCTCCCTCTGGTCAGGAACCACCACCAGCTTCTCCAGGCATCCCACGTCACAAACAAAAGAAACAAAGTTCAACTGAGAGATGGGTTAGGGTAAAGCGGCCAAAAGGAAAATAAGGCTGCCCAACAGAGCCAACTCCTATAGAGCCGGCGAACCCTGTTAGACAGCGGGCTAACTGTACCAAAACTCTAGGCCTAAAATATGGAACTAAAGCGAAAACAGGACTACCAGCTTTACCCAACCAGAAAGTGATGAAAGTAAATAAGAGGGAAAAAACAACTGTTGTCCTATGGACAGATACAAACCTCTTATAGTCTCAAACTTAACACACTTGAGCCTCAGGGCTCAAGTCCACACCTCTCAGGTTACCTTGAGGTCACAAAACAGAACACTAGCTGTGTTTCCATCCATTTTCATTTCGATTTTTGAGCTAATTTTTGAAATCTCGCAAATATGTAAATACAAATTAATGCGAAGCAGAAGTGTTTCCATCTGCTGGCTTGAAGCGCATCTACCAAGCCACGCACAGCGTCATTACGTCAGACGTCAGCGTCATTACGTCAGACGTCAGCACTGCGCATGTCTACAGTAAACAGGAAGTAGCGGTTGAAAACAGAACCCGGCCACACATCTCGTCAAAATGGAGAGAATATTTCAGGTACGTGTTGCTATCGGGCAAGTTGTATTTATTCTGTCATGCCAACTAGTTTTAGCGATGTTACATGTTGTCCGGAGCGGAAACAGCTGATCAGTCACGTGACGTGAATGTTCGCTTCGGCAGCACGAGTCGGCAAATGTGTTTCCATCTGTCGTTTTGCGCATCTGCTCATTTCCGAACATCCCAAAAACCACCTCAAGCGAGCGTATAAACTTTTTGGCGAAGTTGAAGAAGTAACCTCGCATTTTGCCGTTTCCATTAAGCTTTTCTGCTGCGATAATTCAAAATGCGCACCTAGAAACCTTGATGGAAACACGGCTACTGTCAGTGTTCCTAACTCACTCTATCTAAAGAGTCCTTATGAGCACTCTGTGCTCCTAAACAGTACTCCCACAGGAGCACACCACAGTTAAAACTCTAGATTAACTAGAGCTCACACTACTCTACAAGGAGTCCACAAGAGCACTCAGGTGCTTTAACAAACACACACTCCAACAGGAGCAAACAAACAACCAGGGAGGGTGGAGAAACTCCCTGTTCTACAAGCTTTTCAATAAACTTGGTTTACCTTCCAAAAAGGCTCTCAAGTTGCTCCAACAAACTCCTGCTTGCATCCACCAACCTTAGTTGGCCATCACATAACCTCCACTAACCATCCAAACCTCCACACTGTTCTGGCTTTGGTCCAGAGCTTATAAAGTGAGAGAGTCAACAGGTGTGCAGCTCAGCTAATCAAGCCTGATCAGCTGAGTAAAAAAAAAGGTGCAGCAGGAAGCTGCAGACTTCAGGTGACCTAAACTGAGGTTTAAAAAAAATCCATTAAATCCCTTCAGGATACATAACAAGGTGACTGGAATGCACAACTTCATCCGTCCATGGATTCCTCAAACCCTTTTTAAAAAATTAACCCTGAATCTATGTATATAAAAAAGATGATTAAAAAGACTGGTTTAATAGATGTCTGGAGGGATTGCCACCCACTGACCAAAGAGTTCACCTTCTTCTCTCATCCCCACGGCGTTTACTCAAGAATTGATATTTTTTTCATATTTAGAGCAGATAGATACAGGGTATTAGATTGTAGTATTGGTACTAGGGATGTGTCAGATCATTCAGGGATATATTTGAAATTATGTTTAGATTCTCACCCTAAGTCAACAATATGGAGATTTAACATAGCTCTGCTAAATGTACAAAGGGAAGTTAAGTGCTAGCTCCAGGACAGTGGCCCCATGCTGAGAGATTGTTTTGAAAGAACAGACTGGAGTGTCTTCAGAGGAGATGCTGAAAACAGAGGATCAGTTGGCCTTGAGCAATATTCTTCATCAGTACTAGGGTACATCAGCACATGCTCAGAAAGTGTCTCCATCAAAAAATATGTTAAATGTTATCCAAACACAAAACCATGGTTAAATGCGGAAGTTCGCACCCTGCTGGCAGCCAGGAATACTGCCTTCAAGTCTGGAAACTCAGAGGAGCTGAGAAGGACTAGGAACGAGCTGGTTGCTGGAATCAAGAGGGCCAAAGCCAAGTACAGGTGACCCCCGACCTACGACCCCATCGACCTGCGAACCACGGGACCTACGAACATATCATATTTAATAAAAATATGAAATTACTGTATTAAAAAAAAAAGTGTTTAAATGTTCTTAATTTCATGTGTACATCACTTTGTTGCAGCTATGGTTGTTTTAAAGGCTTTATAAATAATAATTATGATAAAAAAGATCATTTCTGATCATTTTTGAGCAATCTTGGGCAACAGGAAGTAGGTCTTCAGTTTACACGGTCACAAATTAATGTAGAACACCGGACGGCGTTTTAGGTTCAGTCACTGGGGTCTCCGGTCACAAATTCATGTAGAACACCGGACGCCATTTTAGGCTAGCTGCCGGGAGCCGGCCCGAAGACTGGTGACCAGGATGGCTTCATATGGATTAATTACGAGCTGGAAACGTCTCTGTGAACTTTGTGGATGTCTAAGGCAGCAGCGGATTTATCGCAGATCGTGCCAGGCCGCCGCGGGAACACCTCCGGCCTGGCTAGCTCCAGAAGCTAACACCGGACGCCATCTTAGGTCATAGTTACGGCTGCAGGCAGCCAGGTTTGGAAGACTGGTGACCAGGATGGCTTCATATTGGATTAATTACGAGCTGGAAACGTCTCTGTGAACTTTGTGGATGTCCCAGGCAGCTGCAGATTTATCGCCGATGGTGCCAGGCCGCCGCGAGAACACCTCCGGCCTGGCTAGCTCCAGAAGCTAACAAGGGAGCTAACACGGGACGCAGCAGCGGCTTTGACCACCTCCAAGTAAGAAATTATATTTTTATTTAATTTATATTTTTATTACTGTACTGTATTAATTAATTACACTGTGTTAGGTGTGTTAGGATAGGCGAAGTACGTACTGTACAGTACTTGGTACCACAAAAAAAAAAAAAAAAATACAGGACATCCCCGAGTGACGAGGGTACGGAAGGTCTGACCTGCGAACAGATCGACCTGCGAACCGTTCTTAGGTCCCAAACTCGTTCGTAAATCGGGGGTTACCTGCACAGAGAATTGAGGGTCAGTTCACATCACAAGACCCACGGAGCATGTGGAGGGGATTAAAGTGCATAACAGACTATAAAGGAAGGAGTGAACAATGCCCCAGAGATCCATCTCTGCCAGATGCCCTCAACAGGTTTTATGCACGCTTTGAGGACCCAAACAGACCACCCAGCACCAGACTCACCTCACCACCGGATGAAGAGCGTCTCAGCGTTACCGCAGCAGAAGTGAGGAGTAGTCTCAAGAGAATCAACCCTCACAAAGCAACCGGTCCGGACAACATTCCCGGGAAAGTGTTAAAAGAATGTGCTGATCAGCTCTGCGATGTGCTGGCAGACATCTTTAACACCTCACTTGCCCTGGAAACAGTTCCCACCTGCCTGAAGACTGCCACCATCATCCCAGTCCCAAAAAGCTCCACAGTGACTGGCCTGAATGACTATCGGCCAGTGGCCCTCACCCCGATAGTCGCAAAATGCTTTGAGAAACTGGTCATGACTCACATCAAAACATCCATCAACATGAACGTGGACCCCCATCAGTATGCATACCGTGAGAACCGATCAACAGAGGACGCAATCTCCTCTGTGGTCCACACTGCTCTCACCCACCTGGATCAGAAGGACTCATACGTCCGTATGCTCTTTGTGGACTTCACGTCTGCCTTCAACACCATGATCCCCCAAACCCTGATGGACAAACTATTTACACTTGGACTAAGCCCCTCCATTTGTAACTGGGTCGCAGACTTCTTAACAAACAGACCTCAGTCCGTGAAGATCCACAACTTCTCCTCCTCCACCATAACCCTCAGCACTGGCTCTCCTCAAGGATGTGTGTTAAGCCCTCTTCTGTTCACTCTGCTCACACATGATTGTGCAGTCACCCATCCAGGCTGTCATATTGTAAAGTTTGCAGATGATACAGCTGTGGTGGGCTGCATCACGAACAATAGCTGTGTTTCCATCCATTTTCATTTCGAATTTTGAGCTACCTCGCAAATATGCAAATACAAATTAATGCAGATCAGAAGTGTTTCCATCTACTGGCTTGAAGCGCTTCTTCCAAGCCGCGCACAGCGTCATTACGTCAGACGTCAGCGTCATTACGTCAGACGTCAGCACTGCGCATGTCTACAGTAAACAGGAAGTAGCGGTTGAAAACAGAACCCGGCCACACATCTCGTCAAAATGGAGAGAATATTTCAGGTACGTGTTGCTATCGGGCGAGTTGTATTTATTCTGTCATGCCAACTAGTTTTAGCGATGTTACATGTTGTCCGGAGCGGAAACAGCTGAACGTCACGTGACGTGAATGTTCGCTACGTCAGAAATGAGTCGGAAAATGTGTTTCCATCTGTCGTTTAGCGCATCTGCTCGGTTGCGAAGATCCCAAAAACCACCTCAAGCGAGCGTATAAACTTTTTAGCGCATTTCAGGAAGTAACCTCGCATTTTGCCGTTTCCATTAAGCTTTTCTGCTGCGATATTTCAAAATGCGCACCTAGAAACCTTGATGGAAACATGGCTTGTGATGAGTCCAGCTACAGGCAGGAGGTGGAACACCTGGAGAGCTGGTGCAAAGACAATAACCTTCACATAAATGTGAAGAAGACAAAGGAGATGATTGTGGACTTCAGAAGGAACAAACACACCCACACCCCACTGAACATAAGTGGATCTGCAGTGGAAGTGGTCTCCAGCTACAAGTACTTGGGTGTACACTTGAATGATAACCTCAGCTGGACCAACAACACCACCAGCCTGATCAAGAAAGGTCATCAGAGACTCTACTTCCTCAGACGACTGAGACGAGCTGGTCTGAGTAGCCCGGTCCTCACCTCCTTCTACAGGTGCGCAGTGGAGAGCATCCTGTGCTCCAGCATCAATGTGTGGCATGGAGGTTGCACAGCTGCGGAAAGAAAAGCTCTGCAGAGAGTGGTGAAGGCTGCACAGAGGTCTGTCGGAGTCAGTCTCCCCTCTATCACAGACATTTACACCTCCAGATGCAGGAAAAGAGCCACCTGCATCATGAAAGACCCCACTCACCCTGCACACACACTTTTTGCCCCACTCCCCTCAGGAAGGAGGTTGAGGAGCATTAAGTGTAGAACCACTAGACTGAGGAACAGCTTCTACCCTGAGGCTGTTAGACTCATGAATAAATAAATAATAAGAGTAAACACTGCAAAATATCACATCATGCTGATGCTGATCTGTTTTCTTGTTGCTGTGTTCATATGTGACCATTTGCTCATATAGACTCATGTTCGTGCGGCTGTCTGTTTGTAATGATTTTGTTTTTCTATTACATTAGTGCTTAGTGTATTTCTAGTTGATGTTTTTCTTAGTTAATCCTAGATGTTATTACTGTTTTTCTCTTACATTTTGTTGTTGAATGTAACTGGGACCCTGTGTACATAATCTCATTTCATCACATGTACCACATGCGGTGCAAATGACAATAAAGATTCTCTGACTCTCTGACTCTCTCTGACTAAATGATAACGAATTTGAGAAATTTATTAATAAGACATTTAAGGATTACCTAGAATTTAATAATAGCAATGAATTATCACCAAGCATATTATGGGATGCGGCAAAAGCAGTATTACGTGGGAAAATTATAATGTGGGCATCAAGGAAGAAAAAAAGAAAAATGTGAGCAATTTAATAATTTGACTAAACAACTTAACATTTTAGAGCAGGAGCATATTGAAACCAAAGACTCTACCCTATTACAGCAAATTGCCGCAATAAAAGTGGAGCTTAATAGGAAACTTGATGATAAGGTGATACTTAATCTTAAATATATAAAACAAACTTACTATGAGAATGGACCTAGAGCAAAAAAGCTAATAGCCTGGCGACTAAAACAACAACAACTAGATAGATCCATTTTTAAAATCAAAAATCCCATTTCTAATCAGATGAGTTTCTCCCCAGACGAAATACATAAATCATTTGAAATATATTACAGGAAATTATACAGTCAACCTAAATTAACTGATCTTTCCTCAGTAAAGCAGTTTCTAGATTGTTTGGACTTACCATCAATTGGAACAGAGCAAAATAAATGGATTTCAGCAGATATAACTCAGGCAGAGGTTGATAAAGCCATCTCAAAATTGAAAACAGTCAAGGGCGGTGACGGATTACCAGCTGAATGGTATAAAAGGTTCGGGAGAACTATAATACCTTTGTTGTTAAAATGTTTTAAGTATGTGCTTTTTTAAAGTATGTGCTTAAAGGAGGTGAAATCCCTCCATTTGGGAAACAAGCGATAATATCCGTTATACCAAAACCAGGAAAGGATAAAAGTGAGTGCAGCTCATATCGGCCCATTTCGGTTTTGAACATAGACTATAAAATATTCACTTCTATAATTGTCATTAGACTAGAAAATATTATTCCTGAACTGATTGATACAGCCCAGACAGGATTTATTAAAGAGTCAGAGAGTCTTTTATTGTCATTTGCACCGCATTTGGTACATGTGATGAAAACGAGATTATGTACACGGGGTCCCAGTTACATCCAACAACAAATGCAAGAGAAAAACAGTAATAACATCTAGAATTAACTAAGAAAAACATCAACTAGTAATACACTAAGCCCTAATGTATGAAAAACATCATTATAAACAGCAGCACGAACATGAGTCTGTATGAGCAGATGGTCACAGATGAACACAGCAACAAGAAAACAGATCAGCATCAGCATGATGTGATATTTTGCAGTGTTTATTCTTATTATTTATTTATTCATGAGTCTAACAGCCTCAGGGTAGAAGCTGTTCCTCAGTCTAGTGGTTCTACATTTGATGCTCCTCAACCTCTGTCCTGAGGGGAGTGGGGCAAAGAGTGAGTGTGCTGGGTGAGTGAGGTCTTTCATGATGCAGTAAAAAGTTAAAAATAGATGTACACAGGATAATTCCTGTGTACATCCTGTGTACAGGATAAATAGATGTACACAGGATAATTCGTCCGGTAGCACTCATCCCCATCCTGATGAAGTGCTTCGAAAGGCTAGTCATGAAAAGCATCAAATCTGTCCTCCCTGCCTCCCTGGATTCCTTCCAATTTGCATATCGGCTTAATCGCTCAACCGACGATGCCATCTCCTCTGCCCTCCACAGAGCTCTCACACATCTGGACACGAAAGACTCTTATGCCGGGTTCCCACCAAACGCGTCAAAACGCTCCCAACGCACCGTGTTTGCTGCTTGTCACCAGCTGTCTGTTCACACCGAACGCGTCTGCAGACGCGCAGAGGGAGCAGCGTCTGGCTCCTTTTCCTGTCGAGTTTGTTTCGTTTTCTGTACACCGAGCAGATTAAATCAGCCATACGTGAGCCTCGTTACTACTTGAGTGGGTTTTCTACGAGCCGAACTACAGCTCCGAAAGGCTTTGTTGAGATTAAAACGTTTTTTTTATGTTTGGGGTGATCGTATGCTCGAGCGGACAGCGGCAACTGTAAAAATGCCAAGTTTCTTACCGGAGGCTGGTTTCATCATGGAGGCTCGTTGGGGTAAGTTTAAAAAGTCCAGAAAAAGTCCTGTCGTTGTTGCGTCATCACATAGCAGAGGCTCTCCCAATTGGTTGCTGCGACGCATCGAGCACCCAAAGTTCAAATGAATGAACTTTGGCTGCGACGCGTCGAGCAGCCAAAGTTCAAATGAATGAACTTTGGCTGCTCGACGCCTCGGCTGCTTTGGACGCGCGCGTGCGCGGAAAAGAACTACTGCGCGCTGCCTGAACTGCTCCCAACGCGCCGCCCCTGGCCGGGCCTCCACATAGACTTTGCATGTAAAGTGGCAGCGTCGGCTGCCCGAAACGCGTTTGGTGGGAACCCGGCATTATGTTAAAATGTTGTTCATCAACTTCAGCTCGGCATTCAACACCATCATCCCCCAACAGCTCATCCTTAAACTGGACAGTCTGGAGCTGAAAACCTCAATGTGTAACTGGCTGCTAGACTTCCTGACCGGGAGACCACAGGCAGTACGGGTCGGGAGTAACACATCCAGCACCATCACATTGAATACAGGGGCCCCACAAGGATGTGTGCTGAGCCCCCTTCTATTCACCCTGCTAACACACGACTGCACACCATCATACAGCTCCAACCACTTCATCAAGTTTGCGGACGACACAACAGTGGTGGGTCTCATCAGCAACAACGATGAGACGGACTACAGGAACGAGGTGAGCCGCCTGGCCTTGTGGTGCGGACACAACAATCTCACTCTCAACGTGGAGAAGACAAAGGAGATTGTTGTGGACTTCAGGAAGAGGGATGCCCAACATGCCCCTCTGACCATCAACAACACCACAGTGGAGAGAGTGGACAGCACCAAGTTCCTGGGAGTGCACGTCTCAGAGGACCTGTCCTGGAGCAGGAACACTGCATCACTGGCCAAGAAGGCTCACCAGCGCCTCTACTTTCTCCGCAAGCTGAAAAGGGCTGGAGCTCCAACCCCCATCATGTGCACCTTCTACAGGGGTCCCATAGAATGTGTCCTGACCAGCTGCATCACGGTGTGGTTTGGTGCATGTACTGCATCCTGCCGCAAGAGCCTCCAGTGCATCGTGAGAGCAGCTGAGGAAATCGTCGGCGCCTCCTTCCCCTCACTACAGGACTTATGCCACGTCCTGACCAAACGCGTTTTCAACTGCAGGAGCGTCCAGTTTACATGCAAAGTCAATGGGGACGCACCTCCAGCCACGTCTTGGCATCAGGCGTCACGTCACGTGCGTGTTGAGCGTGCTGGAAAAGCGTTTTCCGTGCACGTGAACCCGCTTCAGCCTCCAAGCACGCGTTGATCATTGCTGAACGTTTTCGCCGTTCAAACGTTCAAACGCCGTTCAACTCTCCCTGATTGGTTGACCGGTAAGCTCCCCCGCCGCCGCAACGCAGCCGCAATTTCACGTTCAGGTCAGGACACCACTGGGTCCAGTGCGTCCACTTGCGTGCGTGACGAGCCTTTTTGCCGTTGAAAAGCTGTTTGGTCAGGACGTGCCATTACACAGCAATCGCCTCACTCGGAAAGCCCTCTGCATGGCAGGTGATCCCACAAACCCACTACACAGCTGCTTCAACTGCTGCCATCAGGGAGGAGACTGCGAAGTCTCCAGGCTCGAACCAGCAGACTGAGTGACAGCTCTGTTCATCAGGCAGTCAGGATGCTAAACTCCCTGCCTACTCTGCCTCCCCTCCCACTTGTACTGCCCTTACACAAAAAAACTTTCACACTTTACCACACAACACAAAGTTTTTAACACTGGACTCTGTGTCATCAAAACGGGTTATTCACTCAACTCACGGTCATGTGCTCATTCAGTTTGCACTACTTCTCATATTTGCACTAATGTTTGTATTACATTACTGCCTATAGTCATACTACTGTTTACATTTACTGTTTACATTTATTACTACTGTTTACATTTACACTACTTTTTATATCTACACTACTGCTGGTATACAGTATATATTCTTTTTACTAGCCTTATTGCATATGCCACTTTACCTCTATACCAATGTAGTGATATAGGCCTTTGTCTTGACCTTCAAGTACACCTCTCCACATCTCTCTGAAACTCTAAGTGTTACACCTTCTTGAAGCTCTCAAGGAGACAGATGGACACTTATATATTTTAACAATTATTATGAATTAATGGACACTAATTAATCAGATTGAACTTTCTCTTTAATGTGTGTTAATTCAGATTTGATCTACAGTATATTTTTGTCATTTTTAATGATGATCTGTTACTTGCATGACTGCGACATTCTGCTGGTTTTATTTCTGCAAAAGCAAGCAGGCTCTGTCTCTAAGGCAGAAGTCAGGGTAAGAGCTGTTCTCTGCCTTCTCTTGTTTTGTCTTCAAGCTAGACGCAACAGGACAGGCCATCTGGCCGATTCGGTAAACAGTTTTCCTGTCTCCGTCAAGAGACTTTCTGCCTATGAGATGAAAATCCATCTCTTATTTTGTTAAAACCAGCCAATAGTTATTAAGAAGGTGGGGAGACCCCACCTCCCCCATATAATGGGCACTTCCTATTTGGAAGTTAGTTTTTGGAGGAGAACTACTTGCAACTGTTTCTCTTCCCTGGGAAAGCTGGAGTCGGCCCGGTCATATGTCAACGACCCACGTCTCCGCTAGGATCATAGCAAAGCCTTACTGTGATCCTGTCACACTTCTGGAAGAATTTGTTTTCTAAAGTTTTATTTTGAAAGTCAGCCTGTGCGCTCGACCGTTGGTCCCTGCCGAGGGAGGCGAGTTCCTCGTATCGTGAATCAGCACACTCACGCTGAAGTCCAACTGGACGGCCACTGGACAAACCCATCCACGTGTGTGTCCACAAACTTCTCCACTCTTGTCTCCAAGAGACGAACCTCCAACAGGTAAAGAGCCGTGGTGTGTTTGAACGTGCGGGAGCCCAGCCAGCCTGCTCGTGTGGGGGAAGCGGTGTCACCCAGTCTGGTTCAAAGTAAACAACTTTAGCTTAACTTAGCTCCAGAACTCCTTCCTCCTATTTCTTATTTTTCATAAGCATTTAAACTTTAAGTAATGTGCCAACAGAAAGTTCCAACTGTCTGTTTGTTTTAATTTGAATTCTTGTCAACGTAGTTATTAAATCAGAGCTAATATCGATACAAATGTTTAATGTAAATTCTTGTGATAGTTTCAATAAAAGGTCTATTTTTTGGTAGACCAACATAAATTGAAGTCTAAGCGTGAAATTACATTTCTGGCTAATCACATCGTTAGATTTGTTGATTTATTCTGAAAAAGTTGAGACCCCGTGAACTTGGTGGCAAGTTTGTGCAGATAAAAGTCTGCTCATACCTGCACGTCTAAACTATAGGTAAGTCAGTAAACTGACTAATAACTCCTATATTGTTACATTTATTGGTGGCCGCGTATGGGTCTGCTGAAAGATTAAATTGATAAGTTGTTTTTGTAGCTTATTTTTGTTACGGTGTTGTTGGCATTAGTTTTGCATCCTGGTTTTGGTCTTATAAGAATAGTTCTGGCTGGTGGAGTGTCCGGGAGTTGCTGATCGTGGCATTGTCTGGATTATTTTGCCGATAGAATTATTTTATATTTCACATTTCAACGTCTGTTTGAAGCTGCTGAGTGATAAATGTTTTGTTTGTTTTTGTGAGACGTTTCATTACGTGTCGCACGCTGCATGCATTGTTCATTTTGTGACCGCCGTGTCACCACTGTTTCATTCTATTACATCTGCGATTTACTGTTGAAGGTCTGTTTCACACATTTGCTGCTCCATTTTACCTAATCTGTCACAACGTGTTGTTAGCCGAGGTTCGGGAAAACCCACTCCGCTCGGACCGGATGTATTCCGGTTCCGTTTGACGTAAAGTCCGCTGTTGTACACAGTTAGTGTGCTGCCTTCTTTGGAAGGCGGGGGAGTTAGCTTGGTTGTGTTTCAGCTCATTGACAGTATTTTCTGCGGTGTAAAAATACGTTTATTTTGTGGAAGAGAGTCCAGTACTTTGAGCCGAGCTATAATGTTAAACGGTACCGAGACAAGATGGCTGCTTAAAACGCTGTGATTGGTCCATTGTGTGTCGCGTTCAAGAACGTTGGTTTCTGTAGACTCTGGTTGTCAGTTTCATTTTTGCACACATTTCTGACAGTTTATTTGTGTTGTTTGAGTTCTATGCGCGTGATATCGTCGAAGACTGGCTTAACCGCGGTGTTTTGCGATATTTATGACTGTTTTAGAACGTTGAAAAGACCGTTCCACGCTTTTGTTCGACCGACCGCAGGTCCGTGAACACACCGCTCGAACGGCACGTCACTAGTGGGTGGCGTTGGGTTTGGAAGACACAATTTCCCATGAACACTTGGGTTTTAGAACTACAGTTCTGTCTTCGCTGTGATTGGTCGATTTCGCTGTGAGTGTTGACGCATGCGCAGTGGGTGAAGCCCGCTCCTCGTCAACTTTCACTTCACAGCTTATCTCAGACGAGTTTCCGTGCTTGTTTGTCCATTACTGTCATTAAAAAGACTGTTTAATCGCGGTGTTTTTGAGATTTTAGTGGGTGGACAGAGCCGGTTGCTCTGAAAAACTGCCGATCGCCATGTGACCAGGTCACGTGACACCGATTTTGCCGGTTTTATGAGGACCGACCTTATTTCTTTTAAACGCAGTTTAAAGGTTTCACAGTTCAACCGATTTTGCTCACATGATTTCGTTTTGTGAGCCTGGGTTCTAGAGCTTATCACGTTACGCTTTAGATCTGTCTGATTGATGCTTTTCATCCGTGTTGGATGTCTGTGTGGGCTGAAAGCTACGGCTGCGCTCACTGGTGATAACAGCGCCTCTATAGCGGTCAGATAGAGAAATTACAGTCGCTGTGATAAACTCACTTCCAGCGCTGTGACCCCTGCTGGTTACATTAGAAGACGCAGTCTTCCTGTAATGTGTACATGGTAACTGTTCCTGTTTTAAACGGGAAACATTTTGAGAATATTGTACTCACAGCACACTTGAATTTGATTTTCACATATAATCAAATGTTGATGGCAGAACAGTTACACAGATTTAATACAGACATGTATGTTTTTAGATAAAACTTAACAGTTTATCTTTAATTCTGTGCAAAACTGGCTCTCTGTCCCTATTTTTATTTTAAACTGCAAGTTTAAAATAACACACATGAGGCTTCTTTTGTCTTGGTTTTTCACAAAAAATCTCAAAACGACAGCCGTTTTTGTTTGACCTTGTCACAGGTCGACAAATTACTAAACATCACTGACTTTTATTTCATTTAACATCTTGGATGTTTTCTGAGCAGCTCATACACTTTGCATATTTGCAAGCTGCGATATGAGACCCACTTTACTTGATTTTTCACAGAACATCAGTACACAGATGGACGTTCAAACAGGTGAACCACCTGAGGGGGGCTCCTCTCCTATCTATCCTAGATGGATGGATGGGGGCCTTGGGATTCCTGCCCGTGCTCCCCGCATTTTGGGGGAATCTGCCTCATCGTATGCTAATTACTTAGCTGCTAGGAACGTCCATCAGGATAAGTGGGAAAATCCCCTGTCATTCTACGACAGGCTAATCTCGGTCTACTCCGGGGGAAAAACTATTCCTGGATTAGAGGAAAATATGGAGTTTAAACGTCTTTTCATTATGAATCTTATGCCTTTTCAAATGAAATGTGTTCATTTCAAGGTTGATTGCAAAAAAGATTCCATGGAAGTGATAAGACAATATGCTGCGTCAGTTTTTGAGGCCGAAATACAACCTAGGATACCATCAGAGGTTTGTACAGGTCAAAAGGTCACATCCCACTCGCAGGAAGTAGTAGAGGTTCCCTCTCCTTCAAAGTGCGAGAGGTCACAGGTTTTTCATAATGACATACATCAGCATGGTGCTACGAGCTGTAGGAGTTCTGAACCCCCTGCCCCTCAGGTTGAAAACCTTGAGAGGAGCAGAGAACCACACAAGGCGGGTGTTCGCTCTCTAGATGAACCAAGATGGTTCAGATCGAACCAAAAGAGTTCTCACCTAGGTCTCACAGTGGGTGAACTTCGAGAGAAGTTGATGTCTGGGAACCGTGACCCTTTGAAAAGTGGTCTGTCCCGACATGTGCCCCCGAGAAGCGACCCTCCTGCCCCTGCCCCTCGAACTGCACAGTTTGAGACATGCAAAGAGTCACACATGCTCCAGATTATGGAAACGGCGCCTCCGCGCGAGGACGTGACTGAGGTTGTGGTTTGTTTGTCAAATGATTTGAATGTTACAGTGGTTGACCAAGCTGAGACAACGTATAACGTTGTCCTTGATGATACCACAAACAACCTTGTTCCACCTGACGAAGCGACGCGCAACACTGCCTTTTGCAACAACTCAGTGCACACAGTTGACAACAACAACGTCAACGCTGACATAAATGCTGACAGCAAACAAATTGCTGATGATCTGCGTCCTGAAAGTCCAGATGCTGACAGCAAGCAAATTGCTGAAAATCCACATCCTGACGGTCATGAGGCAGACAGCCATCATGATGCTGACAGCGACGATGATTACACGGACAGAGTCACACGTACACAGACACGTGTGGAAAAACCTGAACGGTTTCTGTGTCACTTTGTAAGAAGGGGTAAAGCTAAGAGAGCTTACCTCCCACTCACATTGGAAGGGGTCCTAGAGCAAGAAGCGCTCCTGGTTAGCGGCTCAGACGTGTCTACCATGTCAGCCGAACTGTTTGAGGAGCTGAGGACCGCCGCTAACGATGTTGGCAGGCAAATACCCTTTGTGAGATACACTTATGGTGAGCAACAGGGCCTCGCAAAGACGAGAACAACCCTAATAGCCATGGTTCACATGCAGATTGGCGAAATGTCACTATACCATCCGGTATATGTGTCTGAACTTGACTCACTCCAGACTCCATTTGTGGTTGGCCAAGATTTTATAAATCGCTTTGAAGCGATTATAAATTATGGCAATCAGACATTGTGGACCACAGTGAGCAGTCCACTGCCAATCGTGGTACCTCCCCAAGGTCAGGACACTGACTGTCTAACAACGGGTACCGCTGAGGTCACATGGGATTCCCCAACCGAGACCACAAACCCGGTAAGTGATCCTTCATATACAGGTGAGACAGAGGAGACTCAACAGTTGGACCAGACTCTGGCCCATCACGAGGACCTCCTCTGCGAGCTGACACCTTCAGCACTCACTGAACACTACCTACCACCGGTAGAGGGAGGTGTGGTGATCCAAGGGTCCCACACCGATGACGCTGTACTGTCCTGTGGGACAGATAATTCGGCATACAGCCAAGCTTGCAGTGAAGTCTTGGTTCAAGGACATCTGAGCCCACAAGGTGACAGTCTACAACACGCTGACAGTCACTTGGACTTCATTGTTAGATTTTGAGGACCCCTCCTTAAACAAAAGGGGGGCAGACTCACACTTCCTACCACGGGTAGAGGACGGTGTAGAGATCCAAGGATCACACACCGAGAACGCTGTGCTGTCCTCTGGGACAGGTAATTCAGTTGTTAGCCAAGCTTTCAATGAAACCTTGGTTCAAGAGCATTTGAATTTAGAACTACTCAGAGATGACATAGTTCTTACAGACTCAAAGAGCACCTCTTCATTCATGAAGTGGGAAGACATACATCACAACGACAGAGACACGCCTGCGACGGCGCCGACAGTTGTGACACACCTGCATTACGCAGAAAGAGGTAAACGTACAGAGGTACGTTGGCCGAAACCTATAAGGTTCCTGTACAAGGTTCCCCATAAACTGCGCGAACAGCTTAAACTAAACAATGGCATCCTAACTCGTGCCCATGGACGGACGTCCACACCCGTGTGCTTGGTCCCTCATGACCACAGGGGGGTGATGTTAGGCCATGCCCATGTCAAGGACAAAGATTTCAATAACCCCACAAACGACAAAGATCTCGCAAACTCACAGACTTCATGGGAAAAGAAGGTCGTCCAAGCACAGGATAGTAAATAAACTAAACAGTTTAAACTATACTAGTTGCGAAAAGAAACCGTTCCAACTAGAACTTAGAAACGCTAAGCATAAAACCCACAACAAAAACTAACCTTAACAACCGTTTAAATCTGCAGGATTTAATTGACATCGGTTATAAAGCTAAGAACTGTTTTTCTTGTGTGTGACACGTGGAATCTGACGACCAGAGTGAGTTTGACGTAGTGATACGTTGTTTTTAGTTGCTTGATTGCTACTTTTGTGTTATTGAAGTTGTTATTGTTTTCTGAACACTCCCAGCCAAAAGAGGTTTTGATTGTTGATAAGTTGAAAACTTGAATGGATTTTAACTATGCCAACATGCTGTTCATTTTGTTAAAGATCTCAATCTTTGAAGAGTCATAGTAGATTAATACTACTTAAGGTACTATAATCTACACTGATCTCCCAATCATTTAGGTAGAACCGATGCGATCGTTTCTATTCTAGATCTATTCATTTTGATGAGTCTCGCCATAGACTTCAAAATTTTTAGGGATTACCAAATCTTGCGTCGTTCGTCTAAAAGACAACAGACATTTAGACCAAACTAGTTTCATTTTTATTTTAGTTTAACCTAAACTAAATAATGAATGGAGGAATAGTTTGAATGAAGAGGCCTTCGTTAAAGAAGCCCTCCCCATTTCTATAGGTATAGATCCCTATATCTGATTTTTACAGCATTGATCCACCCCTTAATTGGTAATTGTAGCTGATCTAATCCATGATAGCTTACATACCAGGTGCATATAGGTAGAGCCTAATGTAAAATCCCAATCATAAGCCCACCTAAAACCACATAATTGCATGACACATTGAACCAGGGTGGCACCGACTGGAAGCCAACCAGCCTGCAACCTTCGATGTGGGGACCTGCTGATCCAACGTTGGTCTTCAACCTTCATCCAAGGCCCGCCTCCTCTGCTTCAATCGAGGGATCCCCTCTACATGCTGATTAAATTCCATTCTTGCTGATGAAATCAATAACCCCCATCGTTGTGGATTTACCGTTGTGGATTATAAGACTTTGTTTCCATGGGTTAACAGACTATGTTTTCCAAAGGATTGAAAGCTTACCGCAATGGGATTACCTACGAACAGTATGGAATTTCCAAAAACATTATGGGAGTATATTTTTGAAATTTTTTTTCTTCCACTTGCTGGATTACATAAAGGTCAGAGACATTCGGTGGTATCGTTTCGTGTTGGAACTCATCCCCAAGGACAGGCGATGACTTCCAAAAAGGGGGACTGTAGTGATATAGGCCTTTGTCTTGACCTTCAAGTACACCTCTCCACATCTCTCTGAAACTCTAAGTGTTACACCTTCTTGAAGCTCTCAAGGAGACAGATGGACACTTATATATTTTAACAATTATTATGAATTAATGGACACTAATTAATCAGATTGAACTTTCTCTTTAATGTGTGTTAATTCAGATTTGATCTACAGTATATTTTTGTCATTTTTAATGATGATCTGTTACTTGCATGACTGCGACATTCTGCTGGTTTTATTTCTGCAAAAGCAAGCAGGCTCTGTCTCTAAGGCAGAAGTCAGGGTAAGAGCTGTTCTCTGCCTTCTCTTGTTTTGTCTTCAAGCTAGACGCAACAGGACAGGCCATCTGGCCGATTCGGTAAACAGTTTTCCTGTCTCCGTCAAGAGACTTTCTGCCTATGAGATGAAAATCCATCTCTTATTTTGTTAAAACCAGCCAATAGTTATTAAGAAGGTGGGGAGACCCCACCTCCCCCATATAATGGGCACTTCCTATTTGGAAGTTAGTTTTTGGAGGAGAACTACTTGCAACTGTTTCTCTTCCCTGGGAAAGCTGGAGTCGGCCCGGTCATATGTCAACGACCCACGTCTCCGCTAGGATCATAGCAAAGCCTTACTGTGATCCTGTCACACTTCTGGAAGAATTTGTTTTCTAAAGTTTTATTTTGAAAGTCAGCCTGTGCGCTCGACCGTTGGTCCCTGCCGAGGGAGGCGAGTTCCTCGTATCGTGAATCAGCACACTCACGCTGAAGTCCAACTGGACGGCCACTGGACAAACCCATCCACGTGTGTGTCCACAAACTTCTCCACTCTTGTCTCCAAGAGACGAACCTCCAACAGGTAAAGAGCCGTGGTGTGTTTGAACGTGCGGGAGCCCAGCCAGCCTGCTCGTGTGGGGGAAGCGGTGTCACCCAGTCTGGTTCAAAGTAAACAACTTTAGCTTAACTTAGCTCCAGAACTCCTTCCTCCTATTTCTTATTTTTCATAAGCATTTAAACTTTAAGTAATGTGCCAACAGAAAGTTCCAACTGTCTGTTTGTTTTAATTTGAATTCTTGTCAACGTAGTTATTAAATCAGAGCTAATATCGATACAAATGTTTAATGTAAATTCTTGTGATAGTTTCAATAAAAGGTCTATTTTTTGGTAGACCAACATAAATTGAAGTCTAAGCGTGAAATTACATTTCTGGCTAATCACATCGTTAGATTTGTTGATTTATTCTGAAAAAGTTGAGACCCCGTGAACTTGGTGGCAAGTTTGTGCAGATAAAAGTCTGCTCATACCTGCACGTCTAAACTATAGGTAAGTCAGTAAACTGACTAATAACTCCTATATTGTTACACCAATATCAACTGCCTCATACATATACTGTGTACATTAACCTCACATGCTGCTTTGTCACTCTTTTACAAATGTCAATGTCAGAACCTTCATTTTATTTTATACATATACTTTTTATACTTTTATACTACTATGAAAAACTCTGGACAGTATTACACTTTTATTATTTCATTTTATGAATAGGTTTATTAAATGTTTAGTGTTTTAGTGTTGGTGTAACTTTTCATACTTTTATCAAAAACTACTATGCAAAAACTCAGGACAGTATTACACTTTTATTATTTCATTTTATGCTTATGTTTATTAAATGTTTTAGTGTTTAAATGGTTACTGTTGCACCGAGGGACTGAGAGAAATGCAATTTCAATCCTGTGCATGTCCTGTTCATATTGCAGTTTTGACAATAAAGTTGACTTTGATAAAGTGAGGAGAACGTTATATTGATGCGATATTATGCGAAGAAATAATTTGAAATCTTTAGCAGTTTTGATGCTGAAAAAGCTTTTGACTCTGTAAGATGGGAATACGAGGAAGAGGAGCCTGGGGATTTTGGGTCGGGTTCTCCGATCTCTGGTGCTAAGGTCACCGAGGTGGTTAAAAAGCTCTGCGGTAGCAGGGCTCCAGGGATGGATGAGATTCGCCCGGAGTTCCTTAGGGATGGAAGTGTCACTTTTGGTATCATGCTCAAGATAATTTCCTTTAAACCATCTCCCATTTTCCTCCTATCTTTTTCTCTCAATCTAAGCTGGAAACTATTTTAAGCTAAAGAGCCCTCAGACTAAATATGTTTAACATCCAATATTGAAGTCTGTTGTGTTAAATTTAAGTGTGCTGACGTATTAAATTGAAAGAAAGTGAAATCATGTCAATCAAGTGTAATGGTGTTAATTTAGTTGATTTATTTTAAATAAATGGTAGTGTCGCCTGGCATACCAACTAGGTTAACGTCTCTGTCACTTAATGGCTTTGTTTATTTATCCATCATAAAGATCACAGAAATATTGGGTAAACTGAAAAAGAAAAGAATCCGTGAAATTACTATTCAATCTGAATAAGTAAATTAATTAAGGATAAAGAGGTCAGTATTAATACTGACCCCTGTTAAAATCCTTTAGTTACATCTGGGTGGCACTATATGTGTTTAAAGACACAATATAGGGTCTCCCTCATGTTTCCTTCAGTATTTTAGCTGCAAGGCTTGATCCAACATTCACAAAATATTGATTAAATCCATTTACAATTTCATTTTCATCATGAATTTCATCGTTGTCTTTTACAAAATATTTTGAAATACCAGTTTTTGCTTTATGATTCTTCAGAACACTATTCATTACTCGCCATGTTGCTTTCATATCACCATTACTTTTATCTAATAATTTACTATAATATTCTTTCTTGTGTTTCCTTATAATCCCTACTAATTTATTTTTATACTTTGTATATTTTTCTTCAGCGTTCTGACAAACATTTGAAATATATCAATCTGTGTGTAGTGAATGTAATATAAAAGTTTCACTTTTGAATGGAATTACTGAAATAAACTTTTTCATGATATTCTAATTTTATGACCAGCACATGTATGTAATTTTGATGAATTACAGTTTGTCCATGAACAAAGGTGATGCTTCTCAGAAATACATACATCAGAAATAAATAAAAATTACATTTTTGGCAAGTTTTGTAAAAACAAAACTACTAAAAAGTGCATTCAGGTCGTCAGACATGTTCATGCAGTCAGATATTCACCCATGATTGATCCTAGAATGATGCCCATCCCCAGGCCTTTACTGAGCAAGATCTTCAGACATGGCACTGCAAGAAAAAACAGACCACTCAGAACCTCACCTTAAACAAGGAAACACAGAGACCAATCAGAACTTCATCCAAGGCCTGGGCCAAATGAAATAAATGAAAAGGATGCAAACTACCTTCAATAATCAAACTGTCTGACCAAAACACGCTTGTTTGGGAGCTTCTTTTCCCCATAATAAATGAAATAATCCTTTAAAAACTGCTTTTTATAATCACTCTGTTACTTTTGCCTTGTTCTGAAATGTGTAATGTTAAAGTGAAACTAAACACAGGTTGAGACGGTAACTCCTCCTTCCAAAATCTCCCTGAAAATGGGCGTGTCGAGAGACAAGGAGGGGTGGAGGTAGAGTTGTGCTTTTGTTCACGCCTCCACCTGCAACAACCTAAAACAAATTAAACCTCTAGCCAACAACATACACCAAGCAACAACAAAGAATAAACATGTAGATGTATTTATCTATTCCACCCATTCCATCCAAAACCAAAGGCCTAAAAAAATGAAAATGAAAATAAAAATAAAACCGCTTGTCAGGAGTGAAATGCAGCATTTCCATATAAGGTATGCACTTCTCATCTCTGCAGGGGATTGGCTCTGCTTGAACCACCTGTGTGACATCACACATGAGCAGACATGTCACACATGAGCGTTTGCACAAATAAGAAAATTAAGGTGTAATCCACCAGTTCAACCCATAGAACTACCGTAAACACATTTTTAGACCAAATATTGCCAAATATTGCCAATTTACACAGATATGCACAATTATGTGAGAATAAACACAGCCATAGTGCTAGATAACATTTTAAACACATTCTAGGGAGTTTATCAGCTAAAAAAAGTTAATTTTGGGTTTAGTCGCACTTTAAGTAAATGGTGGTGTGTAATAGGGCTGGGCGATATGGAAAAAATCATATATCACGATATGGACTTTTTTATATCACGATAACGATATATATCACGATATATACAACACGATGTGTGTGTGTGTGTGTACAGGAAAAATTTGGACCAAAGTTTTTTTATTTTATTATTTTACTACAGATAGTTACAATTATAAGAATGTGAACAAAAAGAACAAGGAAATTTGGACCAAAGTAGAAACTAGATCTACCTTAATTCAAGGAGTACGATTATGGAATGACTTAATGACAAATGTTAAGGAAGCCAAATCATTCCTTGTATTTAAGAAACTGGTAAAAAATGAATTGCTAAAAAAATATAAATGAATCTAATTTAATGTGTGATATATGTGAATTGAAAATTGACTGAGTTATTTACTTATTTTGTTATTATAGAAAATATTGTTTGAACTGTTATTAGATGAATAAGGAGCAGATTTAATAAGATTTATTCTTCATCTGCTACCTTTCATTTTATTTTTTATTTTTTTTCTATTATGAATACGTTAATTGTTGTATTTCATATTATAAAATGAATAAACTAACAAACAAACAAACAAACAACTCCTTTTCTACTTTGGTCCAAATTTTTCCTGCAGGTGGCGGTAAAACAACAGCTGCTAATGAAACTCACGAAGAAGAAATCCGCTCTGAAGTTTGAGTAAACAAAGCAAGAAACAGAAAAGAGAAAACGTTGCGTTTGATTGCGGTTCTGTTGTGTCTCTGGTCTGTTTTGTATTGGTTAACTGGACCCGAGTTCGGACTCGGTTGGACTCTGGGTTCGTGTCCTCTGGACCCATTTTGTCTCCGAGTTTCAGCGGAGCGAAATAATGGAAGCTAACAAGGTGAGCTTCCCCCTCTTTTTGGTAAAAGTTATTCTTCTTGGGCTGCCTGTGCAGCTGTTTTCTCCTTGTTGAGACACCGGCTTCATGCGCCTGCGGCTCTGTTGCTCTCGAGTTTAACAACGTAAAGCATGTGTCGCAAACCCGCGCGTGCGTCAAACAAAGCAGCGCCGTCATCTCGCAAAACCACATATGAAGCTTCTTTGCGACAGTTATTTTTTTATTCTTATTTATCACGATAGAGACGATAGAAGGAAAGTAGCACGATAGACACGTTTCTATCGTCCCCACGATATATATCGTCATATCGCACAGCCCTAGTGTGTAATGGTTGAAGAGCTCAGAACATGACTGTCTTTTTTTCCCTCCCTTGCTCTGCGAGAGGTGGCAGCTTTTTTTTTTTGCTCACTCCCACCAGAGCCATATAAAGTGAGAGTTGCGACACTTCCATAGAGTTCCATTGTAAGAATGGAATGCGGAAGTCACGTGGGTCATGGAGGGGGCGATTTGTTCCATGGCTCTGGTTACAGTCTGAAGCTGCCTGCAGTAGCGCTCCGTCGCCGCCAGAGGGCGCAGCTCCACAAGGTTTCCATAGCCGTAGTTTGGAACGAATGAGAGCTACATGAACCACGTGACCGCCTGTCGACGAGTTCAAAGAGTGTCAGAACTCTCTCTTTATATGGCTCTGACTCCCACCCCCCACCCCCGTCTCCCTTCTCCCTGCTCTGCTCTCTGTGTGTCTGATGCGCCTCGGGTACTCATATACCGAACGTAAATTAAGATTATGGATCTGGTATCATGGACGATCAACTCTATTGACAAGATTTTTTCAACAAAACGACAAGGTCTGGGGGAACCGGCGTGTCCAGCTCATTTTTTCATTCATTCAACCTTTATTTAGGCAGGTTAATCTCATTGAGCCTCGAGGACTCATTTACAAGAGAGACCTGTCTACAAACTAAAGAATGATGACAACAGCAACAGTAGATTTTTCTTGAACAATAGACAATCATAAGAGAGAAATACAGATTTTTTTAACAAGTTAAAACAATGATCAAAGTAGCAAAACAGACAGAGTATAAGGTAGATGTAGAAAAACAAAAACAGGAACATGTCTGCATTGGTTTTTGCCAGGATTCAGAGTCAGAGAGTCAGAGAATCTTTATTGTCATTCGCACCACATGTGGTACATGTGATGAAACAAGATTATGTACACAGGGTCCCAGTTATATCCAACAACAAAATGTAAGAGAAGAACAGTAATAGCATCTAAGATATGAACTAAGAAAAACATCAACTAAAAATACTCTAAGCACTGATATCATAGGAAAACACCACTCCAAACCACAGCACGAACAGGAGTCTGCACGAGCAGATGGGCACGAATGAACACAGCAACATGAAAACAGATCAGCAGCAAGGAGGAGGCTCTCCTGTGTTGGGACATTCTTCTGTGGATGGGCTGTTTAGTTTCTCCAATGTATAGGTCTGGACAGTCCAGTGCAGCGAGGACTGTCCAGACCTATACATTGGAGAAACTAAACAGCCTCTTCACAGAAGAATGTCCCAACACAGGAGAGCCTCCTCCTCTGGACAAAACTCAGCTGTTCACCTCCACCTCACAGACAAGGGACACTCTTTTGAGGACCAGAATGTGCATATTTTGGACCGAGAGCACAGGTGGTTTGAGAGGGGTGTGAAGGAGGCGATTTATGTAAAAAGAGAGAAACCATCGTTAAACAGAGGAGGAGGTCTAAGATTCCAAATTTCTAAAACTTATAGTGCAGCCCTGGGTTTGGTTCCCAGGCGTCTCACACCTGATGAGAACAGAGGAGCCTCGTTTGTGAATTAGACTAACAAAGACTTTGACAGGTCCCTGCTATTAATGTGTGAGGTGTGACTTGTCAATTTACATACAGTAGGATGTGTGTGTGTTTTCTGTAAGCTGTTTTCACACACTGAACTTTGAATGGGTCACAGGTACGTGTTATCCCAAGTATGTGGGGGTGTTAGTTTCAGTGTTGTTTTTGACAGCCATTTTGATATCAGTTTTAGTCATAGTCTTTTAGACTAAAATACTTCTTAGTTTTAGTCTGTTTTAGTCATTTCTATATTTAATGGTTTTAGTTCAGTTTAAATCGACAAAAACGTAAAAAATTTTAGTCTAGTTTTAGTCTTTAAAAAAAAAAAAGAAAACATATTAGTCAGCTAAAAAAAAGTTAATTTTGGGTTTAGTTCCTCTTTAAAGTATGTTGAACAAACAGGCAACACATAGGCAACATACAAAATGAAGGTAAAAAACAGAATATAGACATAAAAACGTCGCAGATAATAAATATAACGACCAACCTGTGTTGGTAAATGGCTGTTTGAACCATCTTTCTATACATACATTGTTCAAAGATTAGAGGAAATTTGACTTCCATCTAATTTCTGTGCAAAACGTTAGGTCTGAAATTGTTAAGTGTTAAAAAAATAATAATGAATAAATGAAAAAGAAGGTACTGTAATTGTATCTGTATTATAGTTCAGAAAGTCTATTTTTTTATTTTTTTGCTCGTTATTCTATTGCACAATTCATAATCCAAATCAAAATAATAATAAATGGAGCACTGAGTTTGTCACTGAAGATTATAGAATTTATCTGACAATACTTTATGCAGTTATTATAAATCAAGTCAGCTGTTTTGTCGACCAGTCATCATCTCGAAGGGAGAGATAGTTTTTTTATTTTAATCACGATGGTTACTGAACAACACGATAAAAATCCCCTTTTTGGATGAGTTTTGTACCTGGATGTGACAAACGCTGAAATAACTTCATTTATTTACTCTCTGAAGAAAAAGAACGGCTTTTTCTCCGGTTAGTGTGCTTGTGAGTCACGGCTGAGTTCTTAACTCAAGTAGTAATGGGAGTTGTAGTTCTTTCCCTCTGACCTATCACAGTGTGTCTACACAGCCCCGACAACCAATCACAGAACTTGTAGTCGTCATGGGAGTTGTAGTTCTTTCCCTCTGACCTATCACAGTGTCTCTACACAGCCCCGACAACCAATCACAATACATAAACAAACGCCACGGCCATTTTGAACAGAAAGTAGCTATCAGTTAGCAAAAGTTTCCGGACTTTTCAACACATAAAAACGCTTATAAACAGAGCAGTAAAATTCTGAAATATAGCAAATCACTTTCTACAGTTACACTAAGATCAACGCTCAGCAACACAGCGATTCAACTGTCGAAAACAATGACGGACTCTCTCGGAACCGTTCGGTCCACAGCAGATCCTGGACACACCAAACCACTGAGCAGAAAAAGTTTCTGACAGCATATGCTTGTTTACCCGCTTCAAATGCAATAACTACACAATAGCACTTCCTCGCAGTTGTTATAAATGAGCTTATTAGGCAAAAAGTTGACGCGGAGGTCAAACGTGAATGCGCTATTCTGTGACAAGTCAGCACAGCAGCAGTGAGTCCAAACAAACAGAACCAGAACCTGACCCACACACACAGCAGCGACAATTCTATAACCAAACAGCTTCAAACAAGGACAGAATTTATTTTAAAAAATACATACATTCGGTTCTTCTCTTCTCTCAGACTCACAGTTGGGTTAAATACAAAATAAGTCCATAAATCTTTTCTGGGCTGGCGGCCACCGACCGAGCTCCTTTGTGCAACATGCTGCTGCAGGATCTTCCATGGTCCAGTTTGAAAAGGAAGTCACAGGTGAGCGCGCAGCGCGTGGCCATGCTGAATAAACACCGCGGTGGTGGGCGTGACCAAACAGCTGACTTTCCACAGAAATATAAATTATTGATTGAACGAAACATTTTCGTTCAGTCTCGTCTCGTCTAACGAAAACTCACACACATTTCGTCACGTTTTAATCATTAAAGAGCAATGATTATTTAGTTACCGTTTCGTTATTGTCATGAAAAAAGGGGGCGTTAACGAAAAATTTACGTCAGCGTTACGTCAACGAAAACAACACTGGTTAGTTTCCAATTTACATATGTTGGTGCGTGTCAATGGCTTAAGCTGGGTTTATACTAGCGTCGACATGTCTTTTACCTCCCGTTGAGTGAACCCAGCGCTGACGTGTGTCACCGACCGCATTGAGTGTTTATACCTCTTTAAGACGTGGGGATAATCCCTCCCTCTTCCCTCCCACTGCATACGTCACGCGCACTCACACTGCATACGTCACACGCACGTTGGCTGTTGCCGGAAAGAGGAAGTAATTTCAACAGTTCACTACGAAGAAAATGTATTCGCAGGCGGCAAAAGAGATGCTTCTCAGGTTGGATGACGAGTCGGAGGACGAGGATGAAGAAAATGACCTTATATTAATGTTATTGACCGCGAACATGGAAATACGACGCGAACGGCGTTGGCACGTTCGCCCGCTGAACAGGACCAGATCTACACAAGGCGAGTTTAGCTTGTTGGTTCAGCAGATGCGGGAGATGGATGACGAGACACACTTTTCATATTTTCGAATGTCCGCTGCTCGTTTTGATGAACTTGCCCACCGGATCTCCCCTCACCTGCAGCACGCACCGACGCACAGCCAGTCTCTGCCCCGGAGAGACTGGCTGTGCGGGTCCTGGCTTCTGGGTGCTCACTGCCATCGCTGCCAGTTATAAGCTGGGGAAGGCTACTGTATGCTCTGTACGCCCATATGGAGGTAAGATGTGTAGTGATATAGGCCTCTGTCTTGACCTTCATATACACCTCTCTGCATCTCTTTGGAACTCTCAGTGTTACACCTTCTTGAAGCCTTCAAGGAGACGAGTAAACACTATTTTGGTTAACAATTAGTATGAATTAATGGACACTAATTAATCAGATTGAACTTTCTCTTTGATGTGTGTTAATTCAGAATTGATCTACAGTATATTTTTGTCATTTTTAATGATGATCTGTTACTTGCATGACTGTGACCTTCTGCTGGTTTTATTTCTGCAAAAGCAAGCAAGGCTCTGATTCTAAGACACAGTTCAGGGTAAACTGTTAGCTGTTCAGCTTCCTTCTATGTTTTGTCTGTGACAGTTAGACATAACATTAGCTGTGCTCACAGGCAGGCCATCTGGCCGATTTATGTAAACAGTTTTCCTGGTGTCCGTCAAGAGTCTTTCTGCCTATGGAATTAAACTTCCATCTTTTATTTTGTTAAACCAGCCTGTAGCCTCTAAGAAGGTGGGTCAGATCCCGCCTCCCATATAATGGGCACTTCCTATTTGGAAGTTAGTTTTTGGAAGAGAACTAACTGCCAACTGGTTTCTCTCCTTTGGGGAAAGCTGGAGACGCCCGGTCATTGTGCCAACTAGACCCACGTCTTCAGCAAAGGTTCAAACAGCACGTCAGCTGTGAACCCCTTCGAGTGTCACAGCTCCAAGCGGTGACACTCTTTCTGAAGTTATCTTGAACAAAACCAGAACCAGGCATCACTCTGGGAGGCCGACGCAGACGGTCTCGAGACCGTGGCAAGATGAAAGTGGTCGCCTGTAAAACGCAGCAGCATGCACGTCTGGCTTGACTAATTTACCGGAGTCGAGACAGGATCATCTTCACGAAGGTAAAAGTGTTTCATCACGGTACGGACGTCCAGCCGAAACCGAGCAGAGGGTGCCATCACTGGTTAAACATCTCAAGATAAGATTCAACCATTTCATTTCAATCTTTTATCTTTCCTCCTTAAACTCCTCCTTATGTTTATTTTCATCATGGTAAACTTTAAGTAATGTGCCAACAGAAAGGTCCAACTGTCTGTTTGTTTTAATTTGAATTCTTGTCAACGTAGTTATTAAATCAGAGCTAATATCGATACAAATGTTTAATGTAATTTTTGTGATAGTTTCAATAAAAGGTCTATTTTTTGGTAGACCAACATAAATTGAAGTCTAAGCGTGAAATTACATTACTGGCTAATCACATCGTTAGATTTGTTGATTTAATCTGAAAAAGTTGAGACCCCGTTTAACTGATGGTAAGTTTGAGACAGTCTAAAACCTGCTCAAATCTATCATCTAATCTATAGGTAAGTCAGTAAACTGACCTCGTTTGTGTTTAATTACACAAACGGCTTATAGATTCCTTTACATATTGGTGGCCGCGTACGGTCTTCTGAAAGATTAAATTGATAAGTTGTTCTGGTAGCCTAAGTGCTCATAACGTGTTGGCTTAGTTTGCATCCTGGTGGTGGACTTATGGAGTGGTTTTGGCTGGTGAGTGTCTCAGAGATTGCTATAGTGGCATTGTCTGGTGCGTTTTCCCGTTAGAATTATTCTTTTCTTTCACTTTTGAACGTGGGTTTTGGAGCTGCGGATGAATGAATGTTTGTTTTTGTGAGACGTTTCATTACGTGTCGCGAGGCTGCATGCATTTTTTCGTTTTGTGACCGCCGAGTCACACTGCTTCATTTTCTTACATCTGCGATTTACTGTTAAACGTCTGTTTCACTCTTTGCTGCTCCATTTTTACCTAATCTGTTACAACGTGTTTGCCGAGGTTCGGGAAAACCCACTCCGCTTTGGGCCAGACCGAGATCCGGTTCCGTTTGACGTAAAGTCCGTTGTTGTACACAGTTAGGGTGCTGCCTCCCCTGGGGGCGTGAGAGTTAGCTTGGATGTGTTGTGCTCGTTAACAGAATTTTTCTGCGGTGTAAAAGTCGTTTATTTTGTGAAAGAGAGTCCAGTACTTTGGGTCGAGCTAACGTTAGCGGTACAGGGACAAGATGGCTGCTTAAAACGCTGTGATTGGTCCATTGTGTGTCGCGTTCAAGAACGTTGGTTTCTGTAGACTCTGGTTGTCAGATTCATTTATGTACACATTTCTGACGGTTTATCTGTGTTGTTTGAGTTCTATGCACGTGATATCGTCGAAGACTGGCTTAACCGCGGTGTTTTGCGATATTTATGACTGTTTTAGAACGTTGAAAAGTCCGTTCCACGCTTTTGTTCGACCGACCGCAGGTCCGTGAACACACCGCTCGAACGGCACGTCGCACGTGGGCGGCGTTAGGTTTGGAAGACACAGTTTCCCATGAACACTTGGGTTTTAGAACTACAGTTCTGTCTTCGCTGTGATTGGTCGATTACGCTGTAAGTGTTGACGCTTGCGCAGTGGGTGAAGCCCCGCTCCTCGTCAACTTTCACTTCACAGCTGCTTGTCCCAGACAAGTTTCAGGCTTGTTTGTCCATTACTGTCATTGAAAAGACTGTTTAAACGCGGTGTTTTTGTGATTTTGATGGGTGGATTGAGTCTGTTGCTCTGTTGACTGCCGATCGCCATGTGACCAGGTCACGTGACACCGATTTTGCCGGTTTTATGAGGACCGACCTGCGTTTAAAAGGTTTCACAGTTCAACCGATTTTGCTCACATGATTTCGTTTTTGTGAGCCTGGGGCTCTGAAGCTGTATCACGTTACGCTTTAGATCTGTCTGATTGATGCTTTTCATCCGTGTTGGATGTCTGTGTGGGCTGAAAGCTACGGCTGCGCTCACTGGTGATAACAGCGCCTCTATAGCGGTCAGATAGAGAAATTACAGTCGCTGTGATAAACTCACTTCCAGCGCTGTGACCCCTGCTGGTTACATTAGAAGACGCAGTCTTCCTGTAATGTGTACATGTTAACTGTTCCTGTTTTAAACGGGAAACATTTTGAGAATATTGTACTCACAGCACACTTTAATTTGATTTTCACATATAATCAAATGTTGATGGCAGAACAGTTACACAGATTTAATACAGACATGTATGTTTTTAGATAAAACTTAACAGTTTATCTTTAATTCTGTGCAAAACTGGCTCTCTGTCCCTGTTTTGTTTTAAACTGCGAGTTTAAAATAACACACATGAGGCGTCCTTTGTTTTGGTTTTCAAAAAAATCTCACAACGACAGCCGTTTTTGTTTGACCTTGTCACAGGTCGACAAATTACTAAACATCACTGATTTTTATTTCATTTAACATCTTGGATGTTTTCTGAGCAGCTCATACACTTTGCATATTTGCAAGCTGCGAAATGAGACCCGCTTTACTTGATTTTTCACAGAACATCAGTACAAAGATGGACGTTCGATCAGGTGAACCACCTGAGGGGGCCTCTTGTTCTGTGTATCCTAGATGGATGGATGGGGGCCTTGGGATTCCTGCCCGTGCTTCCTGCAAAGTGGGGGAATCTGCTTCATCGTATGCTAATTACTTAGCTGCTAGGAACGTCCGTCAGGATAAGTGGGAAAATCCCCTGTCATTCTACGACAGGCTAATCTCGGTCTACTCCGGGGGAAAAACTGTCCCTGGATTAGAGGAAAATATGGAGTTTAAACGTCTTTTCATTATGAATCTTATGCCTTTTCAAATGAAATGTGTTCATTTCAAGGTTGATTGCAAAAAAGATTCTATGGAAGTGATAAGACAATATGCTACGTCAGTTTTTGAGGCCGAAATACAACCTAGGATACCATCAGAGGTTTGTACAGGTCAAAAGGTCACATCCCACTCGCAGACATTAGAAGAGGTTCCCTCTCCTTCAAAGTGCGAGAGTGAACAGAATTCTCATGATAACAAACCACAGGTTGTGTCCAGCTGGAACAATGACTCTGATCGGTTCATAAGGAGTATTGCTCCTCTTTCGCCTCAGGTTGAAAACCCTGTGATGAGCGAGGAACCACAAAAGGCAGGTGTTCGCTCTCTAGATGAACCAAGATGGTTCAGATCGAACCAAAAGAGTTCTCACCTAGGTCTCACAGTGGGTGAACTTCGAGAGAAGTTGATGTCTGGGAACCGTGACCCTTTGAAAAGTGGTCTGTCCCGACATGTACCCCCGAGAAGCGGCCCTCCTGCCCCTGCCCCTCGAACTGCACAGTTCGAGACATGCAATGAGTCACACAAGCTCCAGATTATGGAAGCGGCGCCTCCGCGCGAGGACGTGACTGAGGATGTGGTTTGTTTGTCAAATGATTTGAATGTTACAGTGGTTGACCAAGCTGACACAACGTGTGACGTTGTCCTTGATGATAACACAAACAACGTTGTTCATCCTGATGAAGCGACGCGCGGCACTGTCTTTTGCAACAACTCAGTGCACACAGTTGACAACAACATCGTCAACACTGACATAAAGGCTGACGGCAAACAAATTGCTGATGATCAGCGTCCTGACAGTCCAGATGCTGACAGCAAACAAATTGCTGAAAATCCACATCCTGAAGGTCATGAGGCAGACAGCCATCATGATGCTGACGGCGACGATGATTACACGGACAGAGTCACACGTACACAGAAACGTGTGAAAAAACCTGATCGGTTTCTGTGTAACTTTATAAGAAGGGGGATAGCTAAAAGAGCTTACCTGCCACTCACATTGGAAGGGGTCCTCGCGCAAGAAGCGCTCCTGGTTAGCGGCTCAGACGTGTCTACCATGTCAGCCGAACTGTTTGAGGAGCTAAGGACCGCCGCTAACGATGTTGACAGGCAAATACCCTTTGTGAAATACACTTCTGGTGAGCAACAAGGCCTCGCAAAGGCGAGGACAACCCTGATAGCCATGGTTCACATGCAGATTGGCGAGATGTCACTATACCACCCGGTATATGTGTCTGAACTTGACTCACTCCGGGCCCCATTTGTGGTTGGCCAAGATTTTATAAATCGCTTTGAAGCGATTATAAATTATGGCAATCAGACAATGTGGGCCACAGTGAGCAGTCCACTGCCATTCGTGGTACCTCCCCAAGGTCAGGACACTGACTGTCTAACAGCAGGTACCGCTGAGGTAAAAAAGGATTCCCCAACCGAGACCACAAACCCGGTAAGTGATCCTTCATATACAGGTGAGACGGAGGAGACTCAACAATTGGACCAGACTCTGGCCCATCCCGAGGATCTCCTCTGCGAGCTGACACCTTCGGCGCTCACTGAACACTACCTACCACCGGTAGAAGAAGGTGTGGAGATCCAAGAGTCCCACACCGATGACGCTGTACTGTCCTGTGGGACAGGTAATTCGGCATACAGCCAAGCTTTCAGTGAAGTCTTGGTTCAAGGACATCTGAGCCCACGTAGTGACAGTCTACAACACGCTGACAGTCACTTGGACTTCATTGTTACTGATTTTGAGGACCCCTCCTCAAACAAAAGGGGGGCAGACTCACACTTCCTACCACAGGTAGAGGACGGTGTAGAGGTCCATGGATCTCGCACCGAGAACGCTGTGCTGTCCTCTGGGACAGGTAATTCAGTTATCATCCAAGTTTTCAATGAAACCTTGGTTCAAGAGCATTTGAATCTAGAACTACTCAGCAATGACATAGTTCTTACAGACTCAAAGAGCACCTCTTCATTCATGAAGTGGGAAGACATACATCACAACGACAGAGACACGCCTGCGATGGCGCCGACTGTTGTGACACACCTGCATTACGCAGAAAGAGGTAAACGTACAGAGGTACGTTGGCCGAAACCTATAAGGTTCCTGTACAAGGCTCCCCATAAACTGCGCGAACAGCTTAAACTAAACAAAGGCATCCTAACTCGTGCCCATGGACGGACGTCCACACCTGTGTGCGTGGTCCCTCATGACCACAGGGGGGTGATGTTAGGCCATGCCCATGTCAAGGACAAAGATTTCAATAACCCCACAAACGACAAAGATCTCGCAAACTCAAAGACTTCATGGGAAAACAAGGTCGTCCAAGCACAGGATAGTAAATAAACTAAACAGTTTAAACTATACTAGTTGCGAAAAGAAACCGTTCCAACTAGAACTTAGAAACGCTAAGCATAAAACCCACAACAAAAACTAACCTTAACAACCGTTTAAATCTGCAGGATTTAATTGACATCGGTTATAAAGCTAAGAACTGTTTTTCTTGTGTGTGACACGTTGGAATCTGACGACCAGAGTGAGTTTGACGTAGTGAAACGTTGTTTTTAGTTGCTTGATTGCTACTTTTGTTGTTATTGAAGTTGTGATTGTTTTCTGAACACTCCCAGCCAAAAGAGGTTTTGATTGTTGTTAAGTTGAAAACTTAAATGGATTTAACTATGCCAACATGCTGTTCATTTTGTTAAAGATCTCAATCTTTGAAAAGTCATTGTTGATCAATACTACTTAAGGTACTATAGATGGTCTAGTGGCAGGGCTTTTGACTACGGATCCGAAGGTCGCGGGTTCGCGCCCCGGCCACTACCCAGCTTGGGGTGTCTATAAGTGCACACCTATTTCTCCAGCTCCCCGGGCGCTTTCGGGCTGCTCACTGCACCACCTGGTAGGTGGTTGGGTTAAATGCAGAGACGAATTTCGTCTGTGTATGGGAACATACGCAGATGACAGGAATAGACATTATTATTATTATTATTATTATAATCTACACTGACCTCCCAATCATTTAGGTAGAACCGATTCGATCGTTTCTATTCTAGATCTATTCATTTTGATGAGTCTCGCCATAGACTTCAAAATTCATAGGGAATACCAATCTTGCGTCGTTCGTCTAAAAGACAACAGACACTTAGACCAAACTAGATTTCATTTTTTTATTTTAGTTTAACCTAAACTAAATAATGAATGGAGGAATAGTTTGAATGAAGAGGCCTTCGTTACAGAAGCCCTCCCCATTTCTATAGGTATAGATCCCTATTTCTGATTTTTACAGCATTGATCCACCCCTTAATTGGTAATTTTAGCTGATCTAATCCATGATAGCTTACATACCAGGTGCATATAGGTAAGGCTTAATGTAGAATCCCAATCATAAGCCCACCTTAAACCACATAATTGCATGACACATTGAACCAGGGTGGCACCGACTGGAAGCCATCCAGCCTGCAACCTTCGATGTGGGGACCTGCTGATCCAACGTTGGTCTTCAACCTTCATCCAAGGGCCGCCTCCTCTGCTTCAATCGAGGGATCCCCTCTACATGCTGATTAAATTCCATTCTTGCTGATGAAATCAATAACCCCCATCGTTGTGGATTTACCGTTGTGGATTATAAGACTTTGTTTTCCAAGGGATCACAGACTCAGTTTTCCATGGGTTAACAGACTATGTTTTCCAAAGGATTGAAAGCTTACCGCAAAGGGATTACCTACGAACAGTATGGAATTTCCAAAAACATTATGGGAATACAATTTTGAACTTTTTGACTTTTTTTTCCACTTGCTGGATTACATAGAGGTCAGAGACATTCGGTGGTATCGTTTCGTGTTGGAACTCATCCCCAAGGACAGGCGATGACTTCCAAAAAGGGGGACTGTAGTGATATAGGCCTCTGTCTTGACCTTCATGTACACCTCTCTGCATCTCTTTGGAACTCTCAGTGTTACACCTTCTTGAAGCCTTCAAGGAGACGAGTAAACACTATTTTGGTTAACAATTAGTATGAATTAATGGACACTAATTAATCAGATTGAACTTTCTCTTTGATGTGTGTTAATTCAGAATTGATCTACAGTATATTTTTGTCATTTTTAATGATGATCTGTTACTTGCATGACTGTGACCTTCTGCTGGTTTTATTTCTGCAAAAGCAAGCAAGGCTCTGATTCTAAGACACAGTTCAGGGTAAACTGTTAGCTGTTCAGCTTCCTTCTATGTTTTGTCTGTGACAGTTAGACATAACATTAGCTGTGCTCACAGGCAGGCCATCTGGCCGATTTATGTAAACAGTTTTCCTGGTGTCCGTCAAGAGTCTTTCTGCCTATGGAATTAAACTTCCATCTTTTATTTTGTTAAACCAGCCTGTAGCCTCTAAGAAGGTGGGTCAGATCCCGCCTCCCATATAATGGGCACTTCCTATTTGGAAGTTAGTTTTTGGAAGAGAACTAACTGCCAACTGGTTTCTCTCCTTTGGGGAAAGCTGGAGACGCCCGGTCATTGTGCCAACTAGACCCACGTCTTCAGCAAAGGTTCAAACAGCACGTCAGCTGTGAACCCCTTCGAGTGTCACAGCTCCAAGCGGTGACACTCTTTCTGAAGTTATCTTGAACAAAACCAGAACCAGGCATCACTCTGGGAGGCCGACGCAGACGGTCTCGAGACCGTGGCAAGATGAAAGTGGTCGCCTGTAAAACGCAGCAGCATGCACGTCTGGCTTGACTAATTTACCGGAGTCGAGACAGGATCATCTTCACGAAGGTAAAAGTGTTTCATCACGGTACGGACGTCCAGCCGAAACCGAGCAGAGGGTGCCATCACTGGTTAAACATCTCAAGATAAGATTCAACCATTTCATTTCAATCTTTTATCTTTCCTCCTTAAACTCCTCCTTATGTTTATTTTCATCATGGTAAACTTTAAGTAATGTGCCAACAGAAAGGTCCAACTGTCTGTTTGTTTTAATTTGAATTCTTGTCAACGTAGTTATTAAATCAGAGCTAATATCGATACAAATGTTTAATGTAATTTTTGTGATAGTTTCAATAAAAGGTCTATTTTTTGGTAGACCAACATAAATTGAAGTCTAAGCGTGAAATTACATTACTGGCTAATCACATCGTTAGATTTGTTGATTTAATCTGAAAAAGTTGAGACCCCGTTTAACTGATGGTAAGTTTGAGACAGTCTAAAACCTGCTCAAATCTATCATCTAATCTATAGGTAAGTCAGTAAACTGACCTCGTTTGTGTTTAATTACACAAACGGCTTATAGATTCCTTTACATATTGGTGGCCGCGTACGGTCTTCTGAAAGATTAAATTGATGAGTTGTTCTGGTAGCCTAAGTGCTCATAACGTGTTGGCTTAGTTTGCATCCTGGTGGTGGACTTATGGAGTGGTTTTGGCTGGTGAGTGTCTCAGAGATTGCTATAGTGGCATTGTCTGGTGCGTTTTCCCGTTAGAATTATTCTTTTCTTTCACTTTTGAACGTGGGTTTTGGAGCTGCGGATGAATGAATGTTTGTTTTTGTGAGACGTTTCATTACGTGTCGCGAGGCTGCATGCATTTTTTCGTTTTGTGACCGCCGAGTCACACTGCTTCATTTTCTTACATCTGCGATTTACTGTTAAACGTCTGTTTCACTCTTTGCTGCTCCATTTTTACCTAATCTGTTACAACGTGTTTGCCGAGGTTCGGGAAAACCCACTCCGCTTTGGGCCGGACCGAGATCCGGTTCCGTTTGACGTAAAGTCCGTTGTTGTACACAGTTAGGGTGCTGCCTCCCCTGGGGGCGTGAGAGTTAGCTTGGATGTGTTGTGCTCGTTAACAGAATTTTTCTGCGGTGTAAAAGTCGTTTATTTTGTGAAAGAGAGTCCAGTACTTTGGGTCGAGCTAACGTTAGCGGTACAGGGACAAGATGGCTGCTTAAAACGCTGTGATTGGTCCATTGTGTGTCGCGTTCAAGAACGTTGGTTTCTGTGGACTGCTGGTTGTCAGATTCATTTATGTACACATTTCTGACGGTTTATTTGTGTTGTTTGAGTTCTATGCGCGTGATATCGTCGAAGACTGGCTTTACCGCGGTGTTTTGCGATATTTATGACTGTTTTAGAACGTTGAAAAGTCCGTTCCACGCTTTTGTTCGACCGACCGCAGGTCCGTGAACACACCGCTCGAACGGCACGTCGCACGTGGGCGGCGTTAGGTTTGGAAGACACAATTTCCCATGAACACTTGGGTTTTAGAACTACAGTTCTGTCTTCGCTGTGATTGGTCGATTACGCTGTAAGTGTTGACGCTTGCGCAGTGGGTGAAGCCCGCTCCTCGTCAACTTTCACTTCACAGCTGCTTGTCCCAGACGAGTTTCCGTGCTTGTTTGTCCTCGAACGGCACGTCGCACGTGGGCGGCGTTAGGTTTGGAAGACACAATTTCCCATGAACACTTGGGTTTTAGAACTACAGTTCTGTCTTCGCTGTGATTGGTCGATTACGCTGTAAGTGTTGACGCTTGCGCAGTGGGTGAAGCCCGCTCCTCGTCAACTTTCACTTCACAGCTGCTAGTCCCAGACAAGTTTCAGGCTTGTTTGTCCATTACTGTCATCGAAAAGACTGTTTAAACGCGGTGTTTTTGTGATTTTGATGGGTGGATTGAGTCTGTTGCTCTGTTGACTGCCGATCGCCATGTGACCAGGTCACGTGACACCGATTTTGCCGGTTTTATGAGGACCGACCTGCGTTTAAAAGGTTTCACAGTTCAACCGATTTTGCTCACATGATTTCGTTTTTGTGAGCCTGGGGCTCTGAAGCTGTATCACGTTACGCTTTAGATCTGTCTGATTGATGCTTTTCATCCGTGTTGGATGTCTGTGTGGGCTGAAAGCTACGGCTGCGCTCACTGGTGATAACAGCGCCTCTATAGCGGTCAGATAGAGAAATTACAGTCGCTGTGATAAACTCACTTCCAGCGCTGTGACCCCTGCTGGTTACATTAGAAGACGCAGTCTTCCTGTAATGTGTACATGTTAAATGTTCCTGTTTTAAACGGGAAACATTTTGAGAATATTGTACTCACAGCACACTTTAAGTTGATTTTCACATATAATCAAATGTTGATGGCAGAACAGTTACACAGATTTAATACAGACATGTATGTTTTTAGATAAAACTTAACAGTTTATCATTAATTCTGTGCAAAACTGGCTCTCTGTCCCTGTTTTGTTTTAAACTGCAAGTTTAAAATAACACACATGAGGCGTCCTTTGTTTTGGTTTTCACAAAAATCTCACAACGACAGCCGTTTTTGTTTGACCTTGTCACAGGTCGACAAATTACTAAACATCACTGATTTTTATTTCATTTAACATCTTGGATGTTTTCTGAGCAGCTCATACACTTTGCATATTTGCAAGCTGCGAAATGAGACCCGCTTTACTTGATTTTTCACAGAACATCAGTACAAAGATGGACGTTCGATCAGGTGAACCACCTGAGGGGGCCTCTTGTTCTGTGTATCCTAGATGGATGGATGGGGGCCTTGGGATTCCTGCCCGTGCTTCCTGCAAAGTGGGGGAATCTGCTTCATCGTATGCTAATTACTTAGCTGCTAGGAACGTCCGTCAGGATAAGTGGGAAAATCCCCTGTCATTCTACGACAGGCTAATCTCGGTCTACTCCGGGGGAAAAACTGTCCCTGGATTAGAGGAAAATATGGAGTTTAAACGTCTTTTCATTATGAATCTTATGCCTTTTCAAATGAAATGTGTTCATTTCAAGGTTGATTGCAAAAAAGATTCTATGGAAGTGATAAGACAATATGCTACGTCAGTTTTTGAGGCCGAAATACAACCTAGGATACCATCAGAGGTTTGTACAGGTCAAAAGGTCACATCCCACTCGCAGACATTAGAAGAGGTTCCCTCTCCTTCAAAGTGCGAGAGTGAACAGAATTCTCATGATAACAAACCACAGGTTGTGTCCAGCTGGAACAATGACTCTGATCGGTTCATAAGGAGTATTGCTCCTCTTTCGCCTCAGGTTGAAAACCCTGTGATGAGCGAGGAACCACAAAAGGCAGGTGTTCGCTCTCTAGATGAACCAAGATGGTTCAGATCGAACCAAAAGAGTTCTCACCTAGGTCTCACAGTGGGTGAACTTCGAGAGAAGTTGATGTCTGGGAACCGTGACCCTTTGAAAAGTGGTCTGTCCCGACATGTACCCCCGAGAAGCGGCCCTCCTGCCCCTGCCCCTCGAACTGCACAGTTCGAGACATGCAATGAGTCACACAAGCTCCAGATTATGGAAGCGGCGCCTCCGCGCGAGGACGTGACTGAGGATGTGGTTTGTTTGTCAAATGATTTGAATGTTACAGTGGTTGACCAAGCTGACACAACGTGTGACGTTGTCCTTGATGATAACACAAACAACGTTGTTCATCCTGATGAAGCGACGCGCGGCACTGTCTTTTGCAACAACTCAGTGCACACAGTTGACAACAACATCGTCAACACTGACATAAAGGCTGACGGCAAACAAATTGCTGATGATCAGCGTCCTGAAAGTCCAGATGCTGACAGCAAACAAATTGCTGAAAATCCACATCCTGAAGGTCATGAGGCAGACAGCCATCATGATGCTGACAGCGACGATGATTACACAGACAGAGTCACACGTACACAGAAACGTGTGAAAAAACCTGATCGGTTTCTGTGTAACTTTATAAGAAGGGGGATAGCTAAAAGAGCTTACCTGCCACTCACATTGGAAGGGGTCCTCGCGCAAGAAGCGCTCCTGGTTAGCGGCTCAGACGTGTCTACCATGTCAGCCGAACTGTTTGAGGAGCTAAGGACCGCCGCTAACGATGTTGACAGGCAAATACCCTTTGTGAAATACACTTCTGGTGAGCAACAAGGCCTCGCAAAGGCGAGGACAACCCTGATAGCCATGGTTCACATGCAGATTGGCGAGATGTCACTATACCACCCGGTATATGTGTCTGAACTTGACTCACTCCGGGCCCCATTTGTGGTTGGCCAAGATTTTATAAATCGCTTTGAAGCGATTATAAATTATGGCAATCAGACAATGTGGGCCACAGTGAGCAGTCCACTGCCATTCGTGGTACCTCCCCAAGGTCAGGACACTGACTGTCTAACAGCAGGTACCGCTGAGGTAAAAAAGGATTCCCCAACCGAGACCACAAACCCGGTAAGTGATCCTTCATATACAGGTGAGACGGAGGAGACTCAACAATTGGACCAGACTCTGGCCCATCCCGAGGATCTCCTCTGCGAGCTGACACCTTCGGCGCTCACTGAACACTACCTACCACCGGTAGAAGAAGGTGTGGAGATCCAAGAGTCCCACACCGATGACGCTGTACTGTCCTGTGGGACAGGTAATTCGGCATACAGCCAAGCTTTCAGTGAAGTCTTGGTTCAAGGACATCTGAGCCCACGTAGTGACAGTCTACAACACGCTGACAGTCACTTGGACTTCATTGTTACTGATTTTGAGGACCCCTCCTCAAACAAAAGGGGGGCAGACTCACACTTCCTACCACAGGTAGAGGACGGTGTAGAGGTCCATGGATCTCGCACCGAGAACGCTGTGCTGTCCTCTGGGACAGGTAATTCAGTTATCATCCAAGTTTTCAATGAAACCTTGGTTCAAGAGCATTTGAATCTAGAACTACTCAGCAATGACATAGTTCTTACAGACTCAAAGAGCACCTCTTCATTCATGAAGTGGGAAGACATACATCACAACGACAGAGACACGCCTGCGATGGCGCCGACTGTTGTGACACACCTGCATTACGCAGAAAGAGGTAAACGTACAGAGGTACGTTGGCCGAAACCTATAAGGTTCCTGTACAAGGCTCCCCATAAACTGCGCGAACAGCTTAAACTAAACAAAGGCATCCTAACTCGTGCCCATGGACGGACGTCCACACCTGTGTGCGTGGTCCCTCATGACCACAGGGGGGTGATGTTAGGCCATGCCCATGTCAAGGACAAAGATTTCAATAACCCCACAAACGACAAAGATCTCGCAAACTCAAAGACTTCATGGGAAAACAAGGTCGTCCAAGCACAGGATAGTAAATAAACTAAACAGTTTAAACTATACTAGTTGCGAAAAGAAACCGTTCCAACTAGAACTTAGAAACGCTAAGCATAAAACCCACAACAAAAACTAACCTTAACAACCGTTTAAATCTGCAGGATTTAATTGACATCGGTTATAAAGCTAAGAACTGTTTTTCTTGTGTGTGACACGTTGGAATCTGACGACCAGAGTGAGTTTGACGTAGTGAAACGTTGTTTTTAGTTGCTTGATTGCTACTTTTGTTGTTATTGAAGTTGTGATTGTTTTCTGAACACTCCCAGCCAAAAGAGGTTTTGATTGTTGTTAAGTTGAAAACTTAAATGGATTTAACTATGCCAACATGCTGTTCATTTTGTTAAAGATCTCAATCTTTGAAAAGTCATTGTTGATCAATACTACTTAAGGTACTATAGATGGTCTAGTGGCAGGGCTTTTGACTACGGATCCGAAGGTCGCGGGTTCGCGCCCCGGCCACT
>JBBPBX010017418.1:0-16652 GCA_038048925.1 Garcialebias charrua
AAGACTCCTTTGTGAGAAACATAAACAAAATTTACCAGAAAGATTTTAAATTTTATATTTTTGTGGGTTCCAGATTGATTGTGAGCAAACCCGAGAGGAAAATGGTGAAAGGATCTGGTTTTCACTTTGATCTGCTCCTGTTGGTCACCGTGGGGGGTGTCTCCTCCATCTTTGGCATGCCCTGGCTGAGCGCTGCCACTGTGCGCTCCGTCACTCACGCCAACGCCCTCACCGTCATGACCAAAGGCCCCAAACCAGAGATAGAGAAGGTGGTTGAGCAGAGGATCAGTGGTTTAATTGTGGCCTTGATGGTTGGTAGGTGCAGCGCTGACGCAGTCGCAGCATGTTCTGAACAATGAACTCCTCTTTGACGATAATCTTTCTGACTTTTAGGTGTTTCAATTTTCATGGAGCCCCTTCTGAAGATGATTCCCATGACGGCCTTGTTCGGCATCTTCCTCTACATGGGTATCACCTCTCTGAGTGGCGTCCAGATGTGGGACAGGATGCTTCTGCTCTTTACTCCAAAGAAATACCATCCATCTGATGCTTACGCTTCCAGGGTATCACTCCTGCTTAAAATCTCTTTACTCTTGTAGGATGAGTACGCTGATTCACAACTACTGTACTTCATTTTTTGTAACTTTTATACTGTACTTTTTATCCAATTTTATTTACAAGTATTTTACATGTTTTACTTTCTAAACATATTTTTGCCGTCCTGCTCAGCTTTTTCTCTCTGCTACCATTCTGATACTTTTCGGTTTTAATCAAACTAAATTCTGTTAATTTATAAAGTGTTGATTCACCCAGCGCACCGTAATTTTTTTAAATTCCATATGTTGTTACAAAATGCCAGTTTATAAACGTTTTATATCTAAGAAAACCAGCGGGCTGCGTTGAATTGTCACTTCGACTCCCATCCTGAGCAGCACTTTGGCGACAGTGGAAAGAAAAGAGTCCCTTTTAACATGAAGAAACCTCCAGCAGAACCAAAACTGGGCTCAGGATGGGCCGCCATTTTTCTCGATTGGCTGGGGGTTAGAGAGAGCAGGACAGAGACACAGACCAACAAAAAGCTTAAAGTTTGCCATGTATTACTTTAAGCTAGACTTTTGTGACTTATAGCTTTTGAAACCTTAGGTCAGAGTCAGAGAGTCTTTATTGTCATTTGCACCGCATGTAGTACATGTGATGAAATGAGATTATGTACACAGGGTCCCAGTTACATCCAACAACAAAATGTCAGAGAAAAACAGTAATAACATCTAGGATATGAACTAAGAAAAACATCAACTAGAAATACACTAAGCCCTAGAGTAATAGAAAAACATCATTACATTTACATTACAAGGAGTGACAAGGATGGATAAGATCAGGAATGAGATCATCAGAGGTACAGCACATGTTGAACAACTGGGAGATAAAAGTTAGGGAGGCCAGACTGAGATGGTTTGGACCTGTCCAGAGGAGGGACAGTGGGTATACAGGTAGTCCCCGACTTTTGAGCACATCGACATACGAGGTTCCGGACTTACGAGCTGACTAACGAACAGTAAATTTGTAAAGAACATACAGAAAATACAGCACTGGTATGTGTTTTTAGATGGAAGTGTGTTAGCTAACAGTTTGTAAACAAGTTTCTGAGCATGTTTATGAACTAGTATGTACGTTTGTGTTGAAAAACGAGTGTTCGTAGTAGCGCTAGCATAAATTTTCCGACTTACGACCGAAAATCCGGACTTAAGGCCGAGATACACTTGAGCGTCCTCAGGTACGCCACTCTGCGCGCGCATTTTGTGCGCATGTGTTTTGCTGCTATACTTCAGAAACTATCAGCTTTCAAACGCTCGCGTTCTCCTTGTTGTAATATGAGCAGCTGCGCACGGAGGGGACTCAACTGAGCTCGCTGATTGGTCACTTGCTGACACGCCTACTGAAATGATTCATGGAGTGAACGGAGGAAGAAGTGATTACTTGACTTTAGGCAAAAAAACAAAAGAAAAGGCCCGATCAGCGATAAAGAAGGGGAATTTATTTCATTTGTGTAACATACAAAACAGTCCGGCGCCGGGGAAGTTTATGGTCAGACACCGCGTATCGCGCACGCGGACGTAAAAAAAAAGCTTTGTTCGTACATGCCCTGAGGGGCTACGCGGGGCTACGCTTTTGCCTTGACGTATGTACGCTGCGTATAGGCGTATCGTGAGAACGCTCGAGTGTATCTCGGGCTTTACGAGCGACACGTGTTTCGTGTTCCGACATACGAGATTTCGTGTTACGAGCACCTCGTACGAACGGAACTCGCTCGTAAGTCGGGGACTACCTGTATTGGTGGAAGGATGTTAGAAATGCAGCTGCCAGGAAAAAGACAAAGAGGGAGGCCAAAGAGGAGATATATGGATGCAGTTAGAGAGGACATGAAGGTAGTTGGAGTGAGGACAGAGGATGCAGAGGACAGAGTGAGGTGGAGGAGGATGACTCGCTGTGGTGACCCCTGAAAAGGGAAAAGCCGAAAGAAGAAGAGCTTTTGATACGTTTGGCTAGACTTCGCTACTCCAATCTTTTGCTACTTTTAGCTAACTTTTGGCAAAGCTTTGCTACATTAGCTAATTTTATTTAACAAAATTCACCTAGCATTTTCCTTCATTTAGCTAACCTGTTGCTTTTTGGCAATTTTTTTCTATTATAATACAGGTAGTCCCCGACTTACGAGCGGGTTCCGTTCGTACGAGGTGCTCGTAACACAAAATCTCGTATGTCGGAACACGAAACACGTGTCGCTCGTAAGTCCGGATTTTCGGTCGTAAGTCGGAAAATTTATGCTAGCGCTACTACGAACACTCGTTTTTCAACACAAACGTACATACTAGTTCATAAACATGCTCAGAAACTTATTTACAAACTGTTAGCTAACACACTTTCATCTAAAAACACATACCAGTGCTGTATTTTCTGTACAACTTTACTGTTCGTTAGTCAGCTCGTAAGTCCGGAACCTCGTATGTCGATGCGCTCGTAAGTCGGGGACTACCTGTACAGATTTAGCTAATTTTTAACAAGCATTATGCTAGTTTTTGCTACAAATTTTAAAGTTTTAGCTAGGCTGTTTCTAATATTAGATATATTTCTGCTAATTTTTGCTATCATTCTGCTACTTTTAGATAGCAATTATCAACTTTTAGCTTGTCTTTTGCTACTTTTGGCTTTAAGCGAATGTTCTGCTTCCTTCAGCTTCAAACACGCAGTTTCAGCTTTTTCCAAACCATTTAATGCTCAATGTTGACATTGCATTTTAGAAACAAGTTTCTTTAGTCATGTTGTGAGTTTTTTGTGGCACATTGTAAAATGAGTTTATTTAGAAAATATAGTAAAATTGTTTTAAATTGAATTTTTATGCTTGTTTTACATATTTCTAACTGTATTGTGTGTTTTTGCTTCCTTTGATGTCTGTTTCTTTATGCAAGTTTTATTGAAATGACTTTTAGCTGAAAGCAATAACTCCTGAAGTCTCCTGCGCTCTTGTTGTCTGTGTTGAATCTTGTGTTTGGATTTCAAGCCTTTCCATCCATCCTGTGTGTGCAGGTGAGGACACTGAAGATGCACATGTTCACTCTAGTTCAGGTTCTGTGTCTTTCCATCCTGTGGGCGGTGAAGCAGAGCCCCTTCTCTCTGGCTCTTCCTTTCTTCCTGATCCTCACCATCCCTCTGCGAATGTTCATAACCGGCCGGATCTTCACCAGCAAGGAGATGAAATGTGTAAGTATAACGTCTCCGTTCACATATTAATTTCTAATTTCACGTGTTGTAAAATAATGTGTTTGTGTTGCAGCTGGATGCAGATGATGCTAAAGTGAAATTTGACGATGAACCCCTCGAGGATGGCTTGGCATAAACAACACAAACTTTGACGTAAAATAACTTCTTTTGTAATGTTCAACTGTTGTTTTTTTATTTTACTTTTCAATGCTATTATTCACAACAATTTCTCTGTATGAATGTTTTTAACTACACAACCAGGATAAATCTACAAAATCTCTGTTTTGACATCAATATAATTAATGGCTTTCATATAAAATTTCATTTTTATTTAAGACTAGGCCCTTTTTACCTAAAATACAAGACAGATTTATATATATATTTATTTATTTTCTTTCAATATCCAACAATAATATGACTTTTATGTGATCACAGTAATGTTTTAGTTTTCTGCTATTTATAACAGTACAAAAAAGATTTTGTGGGGAGTTTTAACTTGTTTTTTAAGGTTGTTTCAATGAATTTGTTGTCTTTTGTGTTACCTGTTTAGGATGTGTATGAACGTATATTTTATTTTAGTGTGTTATTATAGCTTTTATTGGGATAAAATGCATTGTGCAGTAACTGGCCAGTGATGAGATTAATTTTAATATTTGAGTTGATTGTCGCACTGGTGACATCAGGGAGCATTTCTTGTAAATTACATATTGTGCATTTTGTTTTTGCCTAAAAAGAATTGTGCGCTTGAAACACTGTACATGCTTTTGATTTAACTTTATTAAAAATAAAAAAAACTGCCTTTAAAATGCTCATTTTAAATTTAATAAATATATACACATGGTGAGATGTTTTTATATTCTTGGGGACAAAAGGTGCAAAGAGTCATGATGCCTTCAGGGACATCACGATAATTCAACATTTATTTATACAGGTTAGTCCCATTAAGCCTCAGGGACTCATTTACAAGAGCGATGACAACAGACAATCATAAATAATGTGTACACGTTTTTTTTAATGAAAATAAAATAGTAATTAAAAGGATAATTAAAAGGAAAAGTAGCAACAAAACAAGTTAAATTGTAATGCGGTGTGGAATGCTAAAATTGTAAATCACAAGACCCCCCCCCCTGCTCAAAATGACTAAACTTTTTAAACAAGACTCTTAAAAGATTTAAAAAATTGTTGTTTTATTTATGCCAATACCACAAACCGTATTTGATCCATACAAATCTGTTCGCACAGAAAATCATATCCCATTTTGAAATTTGCAGTTTTAAAAAATTATTCAACTTTATTATAAGTTTATTCAAACGTCAGCATTCACAAGATTTTGTAGTTTAATTTCAGGTTGGCACTTTAAAAAATATATATATAAAAGGAAAAGGCATCATATACCGATTAAAAACATCGTTTTTTTACAGAAAAAGTTATGTAAGTTTTATATTAGCGAGACAAAGAAGGTAAAGAAGTAGAACCTTTAGGATTCTACATTATTTGGTACCAGTGATGTCAGTAACACGTTATAAAAAAATTATGTCTTTTTTGGTAAAAATATTGTTTAGTGAAGTCAAGAAAGACCCTATTTTTTATATAAAGCAAGTATTTCTTTATTCATTCAACCTTCATTTATATTGAAATCAAGAAATACTACCTTATTTTTTTATTAAAGTATTTATGTTTAATGAACTCAGACCAGAGCCCTATAGAGCTCTCAAACAAGTATTTATGTTTAATGAAGTCAAGAAAGACCATTGTTTTTTGAATATTTATCAGTAATTATTTTATTAATACATTTACATTTTTTATGTACAGTATTGTGACAAGAGGGTTCTTGTCAGCAGCTGCTGAAAGTAACTAAGTAATCTAACTTAGTTACTGTACTTTCCAAATCAAGTAATCAATAACTTAACTAAGTTACTTTTCCCAAGGACTAATCAGTAACTTAACTAAGTTACTTTTTCAATGTGACTATGCCATCACTGTTTGGTACCATAAAAAAAAGGGCGGTTTCGCTTTCTGACCAAATTGTCAAACTGAAAACTGATTCTGGCACGTTTAAATCCTGGATGCACGTTTTTCCTACAGCAAGTGAACACCGCATGGCTTAACAAAACTGTGTTTGAAGCTCCGCCCATAAACACTTGGGCAAGGTGGGAGTTGAAATAAAATAAAAAATAAAAAACATGGTGGACCCAAAATGAAGCTACCGATTAGACTTCTGGTAATGGAGTTTGAAGAAAAAACGACACGGTCACTAGAATTACAACACGTCACTGACCGGTGAAAGTTACAAAACTAAATATAATCGATATATATATAAAATTAAATGATACAAACAGCGCAACGTATTCACGAAACTGGGAGTTTTCCCCAAAACATTCCGGGCTGGAGACGTGACAGAGTCGGCCTCGGAGGGAAGGAAAACTCGGTTGCGTCCAAAACCGGCTCGGAAAAAAAAAAACATCCGAATCTGTGAGGAGGAATGGTTGGATGAAGAGGAGAGAGCTGCTGCTGAGTGGAGGTAGACGGCGAGAGAGATGGAGGCGTGGGGGGAAGGACCATCTCTGCGGGGACTGGAGGCCGGTCGACGGCGCAGAGCTGGCTGTCGTTCAACCCTCCCCTTCTTCCTCCAGCGCGCGACGCCGAGGCTCGCGCCGACACAGCTAGGTAAGCTAGCAGCTAAACATCGGGGTTTACGTCTAAAAAATACATCGAAAGCGAGTACACAAATAAACATTTAGGTGGTTTTTTATTATTATTTATTTTACTTTCAAAAGCCCCTCGCTCGGTGAGGCTCTTTGTAGTGGCGGAACAAACCAACCGTTGAGGAAGGTCGGCCATACCCGAACTTCTGTTCCTAACAGCGGGGAAGAATCTTGTAAGACCCGGAGGGTTGTTTGTCTAAACTCGTGTCCAGCGACCATCTTAATACATCCCGTTTAACGTAAGGTGTCGAGTTTATTGTGTAACCGCGTGTGGGAGGCAAACAAACGGGTGTTTTTTCCGCGCCGAGACCTCCACGCGGCTGTTCGCGGAACAGCCATAGCCGCGTCTCGGTCAGCCATCAGGGATCTCGGTTTAATATCTCACCGCCCTCCCCTCTCCCCCTCTCTCTCTCTGACTAGCCCAGAACCGCCAACAACCGAAGCTTCGGAGAACCCGCCTTTCCGTCCTCGCTTATGCGCTTTTTGGATGTGAGGGAAGAGGGGAGTCTGCAACGCCCTGGTTGGTGGCTCTCGGCTCCGTGTTCAGTGTTTGCAGTGCGCCATTGGACCTGGTCACGGTAGGTTTGCTCGTCCGGGCTGAAGCATGGCGGACCCGGAGCTGCTGCTCAGCCTCGGGCTTTTTCACAACATTTCTTTTTGTGCTGGTTCTCAACTTGGAGCCTTATATTAATGCCCGAAACGGGGATTAAATGATAAAATTAACTCAACTAGAATGAGGTCAACGTTTAACCGTTAAAAATATGTTTATTTTTTTCCTGTTTCTGCGGCTCCGCAAATGATTTTCACCCATATTTTCGAGTCGTTTTGACCCCTTTTTAAAGTAAAAACGACGATTTAAAGTAAAAATGACGATTAGAATAATAGCCGAATTGTGTTTTGTAAACATCTGTGTCATGTAAAAGAATCAGTTTTGATTCTTTGATTTAAAAACTTACTTTTTAACGCAAATCTATAAAAAGTCCCGATATTTAGCCGATGTACCTCATGCTAGCTTGCCCCCAGTAGCTCGTGTTTAATCTATTTTTAAACATTCGTGTTTTGTTTTTTGTGGTAATAAATCGCTTTATTCGATGTTCTGGTTTTAGTGTTTGCGTTTCTAAACCAATCCTGAAGTAAAAGAAAAGTGGAAATTTTTAGTTTTTTTATTTGTTTTTGTCAACCGTCGTTTCGGACGGTTGAGCTCGAGCCATCAAGGACAGGACGAACAACAGGCATCCGCCATCATGGAAGCGCAGCTCGGCTACGCCTCGCTGAAGAATGCTCTCGGTTTCGCTGCCGAAATCCGCCACGTAATGGCTAAAACTCGACCCGAGGTGTCGTGCGAGTTGATTTAAAATAAAACTTTGTTAATTTCAGCCGTTTATTATGCTTTTGCCTCGAGCGTTCAGTTAACGCCGGCGGAAAAGACTAGAAAAAAAAATGGCGGCGCGTGGCGGAGCAAGATCCGCGTCCAAACGGTGATGAGGCGTCTCTTCCGAGTGGCGCGTTGCTTCCGAGCAGCCATTCCTGTGCCTATCTGGAGACCGAAAGCGTATCCCCCCCTGTCCGCTCTGCGTAGTCAGCTGGTCGCCTACAGCTGCCTGCTGACGGTCCACGTCCATTCGCTTCCTCCTCCCCAACCAACCGCCTGCTCCCAACAGAAGAAGTCCTCCATTACCGAGCGAGAAAATGGTCGCTGCGGTACTTTCTGTTGCGGAACAAAGAAGACGGCACCAATTCTCTACATTCCGTATGGAAGAGTTGAAGAAGAAGAATGTCGACGGAGTTGAAGCCCTCTGCAGTGTTATTTGAGATTTGAAGCCGTCACAAGCTGCATGCAGCAGCGTAAACGTTTTAGGGGCGGTGTAATGAACATGAAGCATTGTGTCGACGCACAATCACAGAAAACCATCACTTCAGCCTCCCTTTGGAGGAACGCAATTTAAAAACTTCCAATGAAACGATATTTATATTTAACCAATAAAACTAATAAGTAACTTGTAGTAAACTTGTTCACTTTTCTTTTTTCTTTTTTTTTTTTTTTAGATCCAAGACCGTGTAGTCATAAAATGAATGGAGAAATGGAGGTTGCGACCCAAGACCAAGGTACTTTTCATTTGAAAATAAACACTTTCCTCAGGTCCTCGAGGCTCCATGAGACTAACCTGTATAAATAAATAAAGGCTGGACTTTACAAAAAACTGCACAATCCTAACTCTGATACACGATTGAGCGGTCCATCTTTTACCAAAACATCTCATGAGCCACCAATCTACAATTTATTTACAATTTAGAAGTCCAATGGCAGCCACTGCCAACTGGACTTAAGACACATTTTTTTTATTTTTTTTTATTAACTTGTGATTTTACAAGTTTGGAGGAGAACTTTGGTGTGCTAGCAGCTGAGACTGAACCCCAACACATTCTGTTGTTTAAACCAGTGTTTTTCAACCTTTTTTGAGCCAAGGCACAGTGTTTTCATTGGAAAAAAATCCCGAGGCACACCACCAACCAAGATTGTAAACATAGGCTGTGTCTCAATTCAGGGGCTGCATCCTCATGAGTGCGCATTTGTCGGCCGCATACGTCATTGCCCCGCGCGGAGGACTGTCCCAATTCGAAGACTCCTCCTCATGCGGCCGAGGAATGCGGCCTACTTCCTGCCGAAATCGAAGGATGCATTCGTGAATCCTTCCAGACGGAGGCTATCCCAGAATTCATAGCGCCAGCAGAGATTTCGCGGGGGGGTGGGACTTTCTGCGTGCAGAGTCGGGCTGCTGTGTGTTGTTGAGTCATCAGCTCGTTTTAAAAACAACCTCAGCGCGAATATTCATTGAACCTTTGTTTATTTAGTCATCTCAAACAACCTCAGCTCGAATATATCTCATTAAAATTTAACTTCAGAAACGACAAAAAAAATTGTGTTAGCTGAAGAACTGATTACAAATCAGATTATTTTACACGTGCGTAGCAAGGATATTCTGAGGGGCAATCTTTTAAAACCCAGAGTGGACCAGTGAGAAGCAAGCTGTCGAGTAGCTCAACTGGTTAAACAACCTGCGGTTGGCGCAGAGATACTTTTCTCGAAGCTGGTTCGAATCTCACTCGGTACGGTTAAAACTTATTTTACGTTTGTCTTTTATTGGATAAAAAAAAGAAGGAGTTTCACAAACTCCTTCCTTTTAATCTCAGTCCTCATTTTTTTATCCAATAAAAGACAAACGTAAAATAAGTTTTAACCGTACCGAGTGAGATTCGAACCAGCTTCGAGAAAAGTATCTCTGCACCAATCGCAGGTTGATTAACCAGTTGAGCTACTCGACAGCTTGCATTTTGTAGGTCCACTCTGGGTTTTAACAGATCGCCCCTTATAAGCTGATTTGTAATCAGTTCTTAACAAACAGTAAGCTCAGAAATACTAATATATATACATGTATTCAGATAAATAATATATTTTAGCGGCGTCCCTTCTCTTTCCACACACACCAAGCGGCACACAAGAACTTCCCACCCACTTCAAGAGAACGCCCCACCCACTTCAATGCCGGCAAACCTGAAGGCTAGACCGTCCCATTTCAGCAGTTTCACTCAGCCCACCCGGTCTTGTGAGTGCGTGGCCTACTCGGCCCAGCTAGGCTGGGTCCTCATGAGGATGCAGCCCCTGAATTGAGACACAGTGTTTGATACACTGTATCCGCCTATATTACCGTAAATATTTAGTCATTCTTATATCGTTCTTTAGTTTTAGCAGGTCGCTTTCGTAAATGAGCCCATGAGGCTCAATAAGATTTACCTGACTAAATAAAGGTTGAATGAAAAGTGTCTTGAATAGGAATGAAATGAACACAAAAATATTTTTATCATATTTTGTATTTATTTCAAATTGCACTTAACATGTCTTCAAAAATACACCCGAACCGTACCACAACAATGGCCCTCATTCACGAAAATGTTCGTATTTTTATCCTAAATTTCTCCTACTTCTGTGCGTACGAAGCGTTCGTACGAACATGCCACGTCAGATTCAACAAAGTCTTCTATCCACAGGAAACGTGTGTAAACGGGTTGCGTAAAGTTGATGAATCCCACCTGTTCCATCCACCTGCGCGTGCTCGCGGAGAGGTCATTTACATAATTCCCACCCCTCAAAACACCATATAAGGCCACGTTTCCTGCCTTTTGACAGCAGGAAGTGTCCATTCATTCTAAATCAAGAAGTAAAAAGAAGGACTTCACGCGTTCGGAGATTGAAGTTCTGCTCTGCACCGCTACCCCCCCCACCCCCCGCAAGTGTCGGATGGTCAAATATCTTTAATTTTAGTGTACTGTGTTACATTATAGTTTCACTTATTCAGAAGAGCTGTGGCGCACCGCTACCCCCCACCCCCCCGCAAGTGTCGGATGTGTTTTTGAACAGAAGCATTTTAAAATGTCTCGAAACTACAGTTAACTTCATATTAATATTGTAGTGCATATGTTGTGTGTCCCGTGGGTCGTACAGTATCAGAAATCAAGAATAAATGGTTTGATCTGAAAATGGCTTCAAACAAACGTCTCGCCGCAGCACGGACAGGAGGTGGTCAAGGAATAGTCTGCGAGATGGATGGACAATAAATGCCACGCTGCGCAGACGCATGCCAACATGTTTTGCAGCACAAATGAGTCATGCGCGCTCGTCATCGCGCAACCACATTCTGCAGGTTATATTTCGAATCAGATATAATAATCTATTGCTCCGATGGTGTTTGGCACAGCAGTCCAGCAATAGCATGAAAATCAGTCTTAATTCGTACTTGTTCTGCGGCGGTGTATGGGAATTTTATGTACCTGGGTGTTAATATGAGGAGGGCTTTGATGACCAAGGGGAGCGCACGACTCACTGAAGCCTGCGCGACACACCAGACAAATTAAACTTAAAATTATAATTCTAATTCAAACAGAATAACCTATTGTCAAGAATAATTATGGTGCGTGATTTTTTTAAACCCAAAATATTTTCTAAATAACGAAATATGAAGTTATTCGTGGAGAAGATCCGTCTGGATGACAGCAGACTGACGCTCCTAAATTATACGACAGGTCCGGACCACTCGTAAATTTTGTTCGTATCTGAAAAAAATCGTAGGATACGAAAACATTGTTGAATGCCGCAAATGATCCTAAATCACTCGTACGCACAGTTTAAGAACAAATCTGTGCATACGAACGGTTCGTGAATGAGGGCCATTGTGTTTTTAAATTTAAAGAGGTTGTAGAGGGGGGTGGGTTGATAATTTCCAAGGCATACCTGACGATCACTCGCGGCACACTAGTGTGCCTAGGCACAGTGGTTGAAAAACACTGGTCTAAAGTTTAGACCAGTGTTTTTAAACTACTTTCTGCTCTTCTGAGGTCTCCACAGCAAGTCCTCCATCTCACTGTCCTCTGTCCTCACTCCAATGTATCTCCATTAGGGGTGCAAATCTCTCAGTGTCTGGTGATTCGATTCCAATTTTTGGTGTCGTGATTCGATTTAAAATTGATTTTTCGATTCAGAAACGATTTTTTAATTTAAATGGTCATAAATTTAGCTTCAGTTGTGTAACTGACAAGCTGAAAAGAATAAACAACAATGTAAACAAATAGAACATTTATTTAAAACAATAATTTTAGGTTCTGTACTGTATCAAATTTTTTGCATCATTTGATATTTATACCAAAAATAGGAACAAATTATACAGGAATGCATTAAATTCTGCAACTTAAATTACCAGTACAGGTAGTCCTCGACTTACGACGCCCCGACTTTTGACGTTTTGGACTTACGAACGCATCTCAAGGACAGGTTTGCAAAAAAATAATAATAAATAAATAGATGTACAGTACTGAAAATTACCAAGCACTTAGCCTATCCGAACACAGTTAAGGAGTGAGTTGAATTGTCTCCCTCCTCCCTAGCAGGCTCCATTCAACTCACTCCTTCATCTTTAAAAACTGTTAGGATAGGCTAGGCTAAGTGCTTGGTAACTGTACAGTACTGTACATCTATTTTTTTTTATTTTTTAAATTGTATGTGATCCGACTTACGAATTTTCAACTTACGAACGGCCCGTAGGTACGGAACTTGTTCGTAAGTCGGGGACTACCTGTATTAGGTTAGCTTAGTTGCCTGGACTTCTCTAAAACAATAAAAGAAAAAGAAAAATCTAGGAACAAATAATTCATCCATCCATCATCTTTACCCACTCCTTCCTTTAAGAGTCACGGGGGTCACTGGTGTCCATGTCCAGCCATCACTGTGCGAGAGGCGGGGGACACCTGGACAGGTCTCCAGTCCATCATAGACAAATAATTCAATATATATATAGTATATATATATATATATATATAAATAAAAAGTAAACAGACTTCAGCCTACCATAGTGCATTAACCTTTAACTCAAAATAAAATACAGAATTCAGTTGTTTTTTTAACATATTGATTCATATTTAGTTTTTTTTTTTAAATAATCGATTTTGGGGCTTTTAGAATCGATTCTGAATCGCCAGGACTAAGAATCTAGATTCATTAAAAAGGCAAATTTTTCCTGCACCCCTAATCTCCATGTCCTCTCTAACTGCATCCATACATCTCCTCTTTGTCTTCTTCCTGGCAGCTGGACTTCTAACATCCTTCTACCAATATACCCACTGTCCCTCCTCTGGACATGTCCAAACCATCTTAGTGTGTCTTCTCTAACTTTATCTCCCAGTTGTTCAACATGTGCTGTACCTCTGATGATCTCATTGCTGATCTTATCCATCCTTGTCACGCCTCAGGAGAACCTCAACATCTTCATTTCTGCTACTCCCAGTTCTGTCTCCACTGTCTTCAAACTACAACATAGCTGGTCTCTCTACTCGCTTGTAAATCTTTCATTTAACCTTTGCTGCCACCTTTTTGTCACAAACCACAATTGGAAATTCATCTTGCCTGGACTCTCTTCTTCACCTCTTTTCCACACTCTCGTTTTCCTGGATAGTCGACCCTAAATACAGTACTTGAAGTCTTAAGGCCAAACGGACAACAACAAAAAAATCATTAACTACTGTATTTGGAGTCATCTCTGTCTGAGCGTGACTCCTTGTGGTATTGTGCATTTTGACCAAAACAGCTACAGTATAACTGAAATTTCCAATAAAAGATGATCTATAATTTGAGCATGAAAAGAAACGTGCAATAAAAAGAGGGCAGATTACCGGTACCCAGATGGAGGAGTGGTGGCACAGAGGTTAGGAAAAGTGGGCCTATGATCTGAAGGTTGCCGAATCAACTCCCCATACCAACATCAAAATGTGGGTGGGAATGGTTAAAACACCCACATCTGCCTCCACCCTCATTTGCCCTACTTGGACCCTTTAGCAAGGCCCTTAACCCCCACCATCTGCTCCCCCGGGCACCCTCTGCTCCACACAGAGGGCTGCGGTTGTGTCAGGAAGGGCATCCGGTGTAACAAAAAATAACCAAGTCTTCGTGCGAGTTAGTTCTCTGTGGTGACCCCTGAAGAAGGGAGCAGCCAAAAGAATAAAAGAAGAGATGACCATATTCTTGATTTATATTTTGTCCTCTTTGTCATCTGATCACAGTGTGGGCGCAGGACGACCTCCTACAACTGCTGGAAACCATGAAAGTGGTTCTGCCGCAGAAAGACATGACAAAATACAAAACATCAGAGTCCCACCTGGACTGGCAGAAGGTGGCCTTCAACTCCTACACAGCAGAGATGTGTAAGCAGAAATGGCAGGAAGTCTCTAAAGAGGTGAGACACAGGTGGTGATGGTTTTTATAACAAACCTGTTCACATAAATACGGAGAAGCTCAAATCAAGGATTAGATCAAGAAGCCTAACAATTAACAAATAAATACATGCACACAATGAGTTATTCAATGAGTTGTTGTTTTTTTTGCCACAAAGATTCGTAAATTCAGAACGCTGACTGAGTTGATCGTTGACGCTCAAGACTACATTAGAAACCCTTATAAAGGCAAAAAAATAAAGGTTTGTTTGATTCAGAATTTACAATACGTACTAGATTAGCGAGTGAAGCTTAGGACTAAAGCATTATTTATTTATTTTTACTCCCCTTTAAAACCAGAAGCATCCAGACTTCCCCAAGAAGCCTTTGACTCCATATTTCCGCTTCTTCATGGAAAAGAGAGCCAAATATGCGAAGTTGCACCCTGAGATGAGCAACTTGGATCTCACTAAAATACTGTCCAAGAAGTACAGGGAGCTGCCCGACAAAAAGAAGGTCAGTCAGAAAACAAAGACTTTAAGACAAAAAAATACATTCTTTTTGGTGCAATTTAAAGAAAACTGTTTTCTTGTCGTGACAGAAAAAATATGTTGAGGACTTCCTGCGTGACAAGGAATCGTTTGGACAGAGCATGATGAGGTTCAGGTAAGTTCATCAAAGTGTTATGGTTTTTAACATCCAGAAATGTTAGGATGAAAACCACATGTTGCTTTGTGGTGTAAACAGAGAAGATCACCCAGACCTGGCGGAGAGCATGACCAAGAAAGGTTCAAACGTCCCAGAAAAGCCCAAGACGCCCCAGCAGCTGTGGTACTGCCATGAAAAGAAGGCCGTCCTCAAGGTGCACCCAGATGTAAGCTCAGAAGTTTTTAACTCGCAGATTAATTAAAATGCTCAGTTTTTTAAATTATAATTTCTTATTTTATAATTCAGTACTTTTTTATTTTTTGACATCATGCTCCACCCTACTTAAAGACCGTGTAAAGTGAAATTAAATTTGTGTTTTTAGTTTGTCACATGGCATAAATATGTGTTATTAATCACCCATATAAATCTGACTGATTAAAAACATTGTTTTCCTTATAAAATTAAGTGTCAAAAATCATGAAAAAACATGATTTTGCCTTGCCCTGGAACGCTAGGGGCGTGTCAGTGCGTGGGCGTGGTTTCAGCGCAGTACTGCGCCGTGTCCAGCCCCCTTCAGAGCTGAGCTGTGTGGGGAGGCATACGGGGGAAGCAGAGATCCACCTGCTCCGTTTTTATCTGAGTTCTGGCTTCCAGCAGCTTCTTTTTCCAAGAGTTACGCTGTTTTTAGTGCACTAACAACTCTGGTTATGTTTTTAAAGTTGAGGACACATAACTCCGCTGTTATAATCAGCGCTATTTTAGAAGATGAGCGGACTCGCGGTCCGACCCGGTCACATCGCATGCGGGGTCTGATCGCCTCTCACACACACACACACGCGCGCGACCCGGTCACATCGCATGCGGGGTCTGATCGCCTCTCCACACACACGCGCGCGTGCGACCCGGTCACATGCATGCGGGGTCTGATCGCCCCTCACACACCGCGCGCGCGCGGGGGGGGTGCGGCGGAGGTGCAGGTGGCATGTGGTCGCTCCAGCAGCACGCCAGTACTGGAGGGAGACGGTCGGTAGCGAGTGAACGGCTCCACCGAAGAACGCATTTATACGGCTGGAGCTGCAGGGGGTGGGGCTATACTAATGAGGACCGCGTGACGAAACGCGGTCACATTTAAACCACGCCTAAAAAATCCTGAAAGAGAAATATGTTTATACACAGTTTGATCTATAACTCCAAAATTAATTGAGCTACAATTTTGAGACTTTTTACTCATTTACAAGATTACAATTACGACATTTATAATGTTGATTGAAGAAAATGTTGAAATTCACTTTACACGGTCTTTAATTTTTATCTTAACATTCAGCCTGATTGGAGATAGTGCGTTGTGACTTTTGTGTTTTTACTTTTGAATATATTTGCCTTTTAGTAAGATTTCAAATAAAAATACATTAAGAACTCCAGTTCCTTCAAAACCATTGTTTTCATTGAAATCGGCTAGGCCTGTCGCGACGAACAATAAATCAATTAATAGCATGATTGTAAATGAGTCCTCGAGGCTCAGTAGGATTAACCTGCCTACCTGTAAATAAAGGTTGAATGAATGAATAAATGAAAATTATCTACCTGATTTTCATTTATCAACTTTAGTGTTTCTTTGTGTCTCTCTTCTATTGAAGACAGTGGATGACCAGACTCAACTCCGGTTCTCTACAATGACCACTCCCTTTCTCTTTTCTTTTTAAAATCTGTTTTAACCGTCCAAAATCGTGCTTTTCGGTCGTTAAAAGGAGCTAGCTGAGAAGCTAAGCTACGAGCTAAGCTAAC
>JBBPBX010017418.1:31434-44002 GCA_038048925.1 Garcialebias charrua
ATGAATAAAAACTAATATATATATATATATATAGTATATATATAATATATATATACACACAGTTTATTTAAAAATTAGGAATAAATGTGTAAAAAATCTTACATTTTTGGAGCAGAAATTTAACTCAGCTGATCAGGCTCAACCAATAGATTGTGGAATTGTAGCTCATCTATTAATGTCTGGAGGAAATTTATCAAAGCGGAAGTAGCTAAACTGAAATTTCAAAGTAAAGGCAAGTACAAAAACCCATCTGTCACCATTACTGACTGCTTATTTGGCCACAGATAAAATAGAAAAATATTGATTTTTAGCAAACATACAAGTTAAGGAAGAATTTAGGATTAAAAAGCTAAAAGAAAATGAATAACGGGTGGAGTATTTCTGTTGGAGGAAAAAAAAAAGGACAAAAGGTTTATAATAATGTCACATTTTTGTCATCTGTATGTTTCCATACAAGACGAAATTTGACTGCATTTAACCCAATCACCACCAGGTGGGGCAGTGGGCCGCTATATCAAATAAACTTATAAATAAACGTATTTATACTCCGATAAATAATTTTATTAACTTTTGTGTGTTTCTGTTCAGTGCCCTGAGATGACTTCTGTTGTGATAAACTGAACTGAATCAAAATTGATCTGATACTCTAGTCTGAGGAGGCATTTGTTTCTTAACAATCCAAGCAAAAGTAAGTGCATATAAAATAAAATGTTTCCGCAGTCATATTCCAAACAAATATATTTTAAGGAGAAATTATTGTCTAAATCTTCTAAAATATCAAAATCTTTACGAACCTTTGATTTTCATTCGCTTAGTACATTTTCAATTTATCTTTCCCTGTGATTTGTAAATAAAGTGAACGACATTTTAAATGTTCTTTTACATCATTGTATTTTTAAGCGTCTCAGTGATTGTCTCCAGTTTTTGTTAATATTACAGTACTTGGTAGGTATTGGTACCTTTTCAAAAATTCTATTTCTAATTTACTGCCAAAATGGTTCTGTACTATTGCACATTTTTTACATTATTATCTTTCAATGTTTACTTTGTTTATTTCACCAGTTAACCTTTTGTTTACTTTTTTATACAAGTTAGATGAATATGCATAGTAGAATTAGGTTCATTTTGCTCTGTGACATTAGTTCACAAATAAGTTAAACTTATTTTTACAAATTTTTTACCAAGATGGAGGTTTGAGACCTACGAATGTATGCTTTTACGGATAATACATAAAGTTATAAAGTTTTTAAACATATAAATTTAGTCAAGAAAGACAAACTAAATATTTACTTACAGTACACTCAAACCTCTTTATGGGCTTTTATTTTGAAGAATAAAACCGGAAACAGATACATGTTTTCCGGAAGTAGTTTCTCCATTTTTTTTCCGTCGGCCTCTGGCGTCAAACTGGTTTCTAACATAGATATATATCTATGGTTTCTAACGGTGGTTTAGTGAAACGGACACCTGTCACCTGCGACATGAATCTTCACCTCAGACGAGGAAGACGTTGAAGACGTGAAATTCAAAATGGCGGCAGCGCGAGAGCAGTTACTTCCGTCCACGCTGAGCCTCTGGTCCGGTCATGATTCAGGCTGAGTGCTCGGTCTGACCCGAGGGTGAGGAAACTCATGTTGACGTTATATATATATATATATATATATGTATATATATATATATATATATGTATATATGTATATATATACTGTACTGTGTTTTAATTTAGGACGTTGTCGTTGAAGATTGACGAGGTTGGCTCAGAAAAATGTCACATTTTACCATGTTTTAAGTCGTGTTTATTGCTAATAAATATACATCAAGAAAAATGAAAAATAATATTAAAATCACAATTTTGTTTGCTTTGAATCGCTCAGATTTAACAATTAATTCTAAAGTTTTGTTGTTTAATTCAGACTTAATCAAAACAATGTTTTTTTTTTAGTTTAACAATTTTATCGTCTGTGACAGAATGAAGCTAGATCTGCAACAAGAGTACATTTTAATAGTAAGTATTATTTCCTGATCCTAAATGCGTATTTTTTATATTTTGTTGTATTTTTATGTTGTAAACTGTCAACATTCGCAGGTTTTCAAATGAAAATGGAGGAAATGCGTCTCTCAGGCCCAGACAACACCAAGCTGGAGGTAAACGACGATATTCTGTTCATCAGTCGCCTGAAAGGTGAAGGTGGGCGGTGATGATTTTCCCTGTCTGTTAGCAAAATATCCTAAGAGTCAATGGCCCTCATGCACGAAAATGTTCGTATTTTTATCCTAAATTTCTCCTACTTTTGTTCGTACGAAGCGTTCGTACGAACATGCCACGTCAGATCCAACAAAGTCTTCTATCCACAGGAAAAGCGTGTAAACGGGCTGCTTAAAGTTGATGGATCCCACCTGTTCTACACACCTGCGCGTGCTCGCGGGAAGGTAATTTACATAATGTCCACCCCTCAAAACACCATATAAGGCCACGCTTCCTGCCTCAGACAGCAGGAAGTGTCCATTCATTCAAACTCAAGAAGTAAAAAGAAGAACTTTACGCGTTCGGAGATCTGCTCTCAGTCGCGCACTGCTACCCCCCGCAAGTGTCGGATGTGTTTTTGAACAGAAGCATTTTAAAGTGTCTCGAAACTACAGTTAACTTCATATTAATATAGTGCATGTTCTCCCGTGGGTCGTACAGTATCAGAAATCAAGAATAAATGGTTTGATCTGAAAATGGCTTCAAAATAACATCTCGCCGCAGCACGGACAGGAGGTGGTGACAGGAGGTGGTCAATCCTTGACCACCTCCTGTCATGTTGGCAGGAGGTGGTGGCAAGAGGTGCGCAGCATGCCAACATGACAGGAGGTGGTCGACATGAGTGGCGCGGCCGCAGCGCGGGGGGGGCGCGTGGCGTGGCGCACGGTGGTCGACATGAGTGGCGCGGGGGGGCGCGTGGCGTGGCGCACGGTGGTCGACATGAGTGGCGCGGGGGGGGTTGGAAGCCGCTTCTTTTAATTTAACAAATTTGTGTCGTTGCATTTAATTCTTCTTAAACTCAGAATATTTTCTGAGTAACAAAATATGAAGTTATTAGTGAAGGAAGTCCGTCTGGATAACAGCAGACCGACTCCTCGTAAATTTACGACAGGTCCGGACCACTCGTAAATTTTGTTCGTATCTGAAAATAATCGTAGGATACGAAAACATTGTTGAATGCCACAAATGATCCTAAATCACTCGTACGCACAGTTTAAGAACAAATCTGTGCGTACGAACGGTTCGTGCATGAGGGCCAATGGGTGGATAATGGATCTGTCAGGAAGTAATCACTGGACGAACATCTGCAACTTTGCAGTGTACCTGATTCAAGATGGCTACCTGAACTTCGAAAATAAATCAGTCAGTTTCACAGAAATTGAGCTAAAGTTTGACGTGGTAGTAGCTGAGAGTCGTCCAGAACACATTCTCACATCACAGATACAGTATTACTTGAAAAGTTTGACCATTTGGTAAACGTTATATTTTAGTTCTACAGAGTAAATAGAACAACAGGAAGTATAAAAATCAGTAAACGTTGGTGAAAGAACAGTTTTGTAGCTTATGTCACATTTTGAACATTGCAGGCCCTGACGCAGGACATCTACTCGGAGCTGGTGGAAGACGCCTGTTTGGGCCTGTGTTTCGAGGTGCACCGCGCGGTGAAGCAGGGCCACTTCTTCTTGGACGAACCGGACCAGGAGAGCATGAAGGAGTTCGGTCGGTGCCGTCACTCACAGCTGGATGTGGTCCGTGTGTCTCGGGGGGTGGCGTGTTCTCATCCATGCACGCTGTTTGTTCAGAGATCGTGGACGAGCCGGGCGTGGACGTCTTCGGGCAGGTGTTCAACCAGTGGAAGAACAAAGAGTGCGAGTGTCCCAACTGCAGGCGGCTGATCGCGGCGTCCCGTTTCGCTCCGCACCTGGAGAAGTGTCTCGGGATGGGGCGCAACAGCAGCCGCATCGCCAGCCGCAGGTACGGCCGCTCTGAAGAGAGTCACCTCCGAGCTTCGACGGATCCTTTTTGTCCAAATGTTTGTTTTTCATCAGGTTGGCCAGCAACAACAACACGAGCAAATCTGAGAGCGACCAGGAAGATAACGACGACGTGAACGACAACGACTGGTCGTACGGAGCGGAAAAGAAAGGTGAAGGCCGGGTTGTGTGTACCGTACTTTCCGCCCTTTAAGTCGCATCAGTCCAATTATGTCCAATAAAGTGGAAAAATCCATAAACGTGTCGCACCTCTGTATATGTCGCATCTATTATACGTCACAGCTGACGCGTCGCGTATGTTACGCATCAGCGGTGACAACCCAGAAACGTGGGCCGGTGTTTTGCCCAAAATGGATTGGCTGCGAAATGGCCACAGGAGCGTGCACGGTAGGACTTTAACAAGATTAACACTTAAAAACAATTATTTGTTTGCTGAAAATTATAGCAAAGATGCGTCTGAGCTGAACTTTTCCTTAATGAATGCACATACCGGTCAAATCAGCTGAATTAAAAAATAACAGTTTAGCTATGTCTGTGCTGCGAAGCGTGCACGCACAGCGAGCGGATGCGCTTCATTTCTTTAAAATTTAACAAGATATACACCTTAAAAAAATTTATATATATATATATATACGTATATATATATATGCTGACCGTATAGCAGGGGTGCCCAACCTTTTTTGAACCAAGGGCTACTTTTGAAGTTGGCAGTTTGCCGAGGGCTACTCGTCCAGTCTCAGTATCAAAAAACATAATTTTTCATCTCCCTACTCCTCACTTCTTTAAAGTAAATAAAACAGAACGTAATGTGTTGCTAGTTTTATTTAATTAAAGTATTTTATCAAAGTAAAAGAACACAATATTTGAAAAGCACACCATATTTTTTAAAGAAACGAATAAACAACTGAACTGAACAATATAAAACTCCCTCATTAACACACTGAACTATTTACAAAAAGTTACAAAGGTGCAGATTTACAAATCTCCAACAATTTCAAATCTCAATAAAACCTAAATATCAAAACTAGGCAGCTGCTCTGTGCAGCAGGATGGTGTGTCATCTGCAGGTGCTGAAGTCCCTCACTGGTCCAGAATGCTGGCTTCAAAGGGCCATTCAGAGTTCCACCTGGTTATAAGACAAGACACACACACACACACACACATTAGGTACAGAAAATGAAGGGCACACCCAAACTGCAAAATAAATAAATAAATAACACTAGCTAGCTAACTAGTCTGGTCTAAAATTTAATAAAAAAACAACATACAGACACATTGTGACAAGTCTATAGGAGACAATTTTTATGCAAGCTGTATAAAATAAATGTGTCTCTACCTTAGTGGGACTTCTGACACTGAGAGGAGGAGGCGCGGGGCAGTATGAGGTGGTTGCGAGGCGCAGGCAGGTCTCCAGATGATCATCAGTCATTGTGGATCTGGTTTTGGACTTGATGATTTTCATGTGTGAAAAAGCAGACTCACACAGGTAGGTCGATCCAAAAAGTGCTGTTAAGTTCAAAGCACATCTTCGGATGTTAGGATACTTTTCTTCTGACAGCAGACTCCAGAACTCTCCATTCACGCCAGGTGATGCTCTGGATTTGATCCCAATGTCATTTTGCAGAGTCAACACCTCATTTTCAACACCAGAGCTGTCCAGCTGAAACACGGACACCAATTTGGACACAATGTCATCCACATCCACATTTCCAAAAGGATAACACATGTAGCTGGTAACAGGCTCGATGGAGGAAAAGTCAGTAAATCGTCTCTCAAATTCTGCTGAGATGCTCTGAACCTGCTTAGAAAAGTGTGCACTGTCCAGTTGTGTGACCTCTTTCCCTTGGCGCTGTAGCTCTGCCTCCATGTGTGGGAAGTTTCGCAGGTCCCTGCGTTGCAGCCGACTTGTGAGCAGTTGCAACCTGCTTTTGAAGGTGCTCACAGAACTGATCATGTGAATTATGTTTTTGTCCTTTCCCTGAAGCTCCAAATTCAGTTCATTGAGCAGGCTGGTGAGATCTGTGAGGAAGGCTAAATCCAAAAGCCACTGGGTGTCCTCGAGTTTTGAATGTCCACCATGACCTGACAGCTTCAGAAAATCCCTGATCTCAGGCAACAGCTCAATGAATCTGGCCAGAAATTTACCTCTGCTTAGCCACCTGACGTCCATGTGCAGCAGCAGGTCTGTGTGGTCTGCTCCTGCCTCCTCCAAGTGAGCCCGGAACAACCTCCTCTGCAGACTCCTGGCCCTTATAGAGCACACAGTTTTCATGGCAACATCCATCACTTCCTTCATGTTTAAAATCTTCCCACACAGGGCCTGTTGGTGTATGATGCAGTGATAGTTCAAAATGTCTGGGAAAGCATCATTCTGCTTGCAGAGTGCAACAAATCCACTGGTGTGACCGGTCATTGCTGGAGCACCATCAGTTGTTATAGAAATTAGTTTATAGAGGGGCAAGTTGCTTTTATTAACAAACTCCATAAACACATTAAAAATATCTTCTCCTCTTGTGTGTCCCTTCAAAGGCAAGATGGTGAGCAGCTCCTCTTTTGCACTCATGTCTGCAAAGGCCATTCTGATAAAAACACACAGCTGTGCTGTGTCCACCATGTCTGTTGACTCATCAAACTGAAGAGAGAAACACTCACATTGTTGCACGTTCTTTTTTAGCTGCTCCTCCACATCAAAAGCCATTCCCTCACATCGTCGTGTCACTGTTTGTCTGGACAACTGCATGTCTTTAATAGCAGCTACGATCTCACTTTTATTTTTAAAATCGTGAAAAAGTGCATCTGCAGCCTCAATAAACGCTTCTTTCATAACTTCTCCATCACTGAACGACTTCTTATGTTGAGCCAGGATGCGGCTAACACGGTAGGAGGCGATTGTAGCTGCCTTACCTTTTGTGCTGGGCCGAGTGAAGATCGATTGCTGGGCTGCAAGCTTGTGTTTTAGCTCCCGCACTTTGTGAGTCCGTAAAGAACTTTTAGGAGGGCCGAGTGAAGATCGATTGCTGGGCTGCAAGCTTGTGTTTTAGCTCCCGCACTTTGTGAGTCCGTAAAGAACTTTTAGGAGGGAAATCTGCATCAAAACGTTTGTGCATCGTCTTGAAATGCCGCTCCAAGTTGCACTTTTTGGGCAAGGCAACGCTCGAATTACAGATGAGGCAAATAGACTTTGAATTAGAATAAACAAAAAAATAATCCTCCTCCCATTCTGTGTGAAAATAGTAAGTTTTCGTTTGCTTCTTCGCTAGTTTTCCTTCCATGTTTTCTGCGTACTGACATTCACTCCTCAGCGCTCTCACTGCTGTCTTAAAGTCTCGTCAGTCATCGCGAGACTGTGTCTGTGAGCATACAAGATGGGGAGGGCTGAGGAAAGCGTTGCTGCGCATTGGCATATAGTCATTCCTCCCTCCACCCCTTCTGCCGGAGTTAGAATGAAGCTGAGCAGCGGAAATGTCACCGCCACCACTTCTGCCGGAGTTAGAATGAAGCTTAGCAGCGGACATTTCACCTTGTTAACAGCTGAGAGCCGGCTCGTCAGCTGTTAGAGCAAGGTTGAGCTTCGTGGGCAACTGGGAACCAGCTGGCGGGCGACCGGTCGCCCGCGAGCGACTGGTTGGGCACACTTGCCGTATAGCAAAAGTGTTTCTGAGCTTAACGTTTCCTTAATAAATGCACGATCAGCTGGATTTAAAAATTAGTTTCGCTACGTGCGAATCTAGGAGTGAAAATGGACCCCTGCCTGAAACTTGACTGTCATATCAACAGCATGGTTAAGTCCTCTTTCTTTCAACTGAGGCGCCTGTCAAAAACCAAGCCCCTCCTTTCTAGACACCACTTAGAGACAGTAATCCATGCTTTTATTACTTCACGGCTGGATTATTGTAACTCTCTTCTGATCGGAGTAAATAAGGCCTCGCTCTCATGGTTGCAGCTGGTACAAAATGCTGCTGCACAATTTTTGACTGGTACAGGCAGACGTGAGCACATCACTCCAGTTTTAATGTCCCTTCATTGGCTTCCTGTCCAGTTTTGAATCCATTTTAAAGTTTTATTGTTTGTTTTTAAGTCTTTGAACGGTTTTAGTCCCTCTTATTTGTCTGAACTGCTTCACCTTTACATGCCATCACATGCTCTTAGATCCTCTGACCAGATGCTTTTAGCAGTCCCAAAAACCTTTTATAAACCAGAGGAGACAGAGCCTTTTCAGCTCTGGCTCCTAAATTGTGGAACGAGCTGCCACTGAAGGTCAGGCAGGCCCCATCAATCTCTGTTTTTAAAACTCGTTTAAAAACACATCTTTTTTCATTGGCTTTTAACCTAGAGTTGGTTCGCATCTCTGTTTTAATGTTGTATTCTTTTACTTGTGATTTTCTGATTATTTATAAGATTGTTTTAATTGTTTTGTGCTTGTTTTGTCTTTGTACAGCACTTTGGACAGCTGATATGTTGTATTTTTAAGTGCTTTAGAAATAAATATGGTATGGTATGATAGATATGGTACATGCACCCGCATGGCTGGGAACGCTTCATTTCTTTTAAATTTAACAAGATAAACAGCTAAAAAATATATTTGTTTGCTGACATTATAATAAAGGTGTATCTGAGCTGAACTTTTCCTTATTAAATGCTCGTAATGGTCAAATGAGCTGGATTTAAATTGTTTCGCTTTGACGGTCTTCCAAACGTGTGCGCGCGCTGCAAAAAATAAATTATCCATCCATCTTCTTCCGCTTATCCGGGGTCGGGTCGCGGGGGTAGCAGCCTAAGTAGGGAGGCCCAGACTTCCCTCTCCCCAGCCACTTGGAGCAGCTCCTCCGGGGGAATCCCAAGGCGTTCCCAGGCCAGCCGAGAAACATAGTCCCTCCAGCGTGTCCTGGGTCTTCCTCTGGGTCTCCTCCCGGTGGGACGTGCCCGGAACACCTCACCAGGGAGGCGTCCAGGAGGCATCCTAACCAGATGCCCGAGCCACCTCAACTGGCTCCTCTCGATGTGGAGAAGCAGCGGCTCTACTCCGAGTCCCTCCCGGATGACTGAGCTTCTCACCCTATCTCTAAGGGAGAGTCCAGCCACCCTGCGGAGAAAACTCATTTCAGCCGCTTGTATCCGAGATCTTGTTCTTTCGGTCATAACCCAAAGCTCATGACCATAGATGAGGGTGGGAACGTAGATCGATCGGTAAATTGAGAGCTTTGCCTTTTGACTCAGCTCTCTCTTCACCACGACAGACCGGTACAGCGCCCGCTTCACTGCGGACGCTGCACCTATCCGCCTATCGATCTCACGCTCCAGTTTTCCCTCATTCGTGAACAAGATCCCGAGATACTTAAACTCCTCCACTTGGGGCAGGACCTCCTCCCCGACCCGGAGAGGGCATGCTACCCTTTTCCGGCTCAAGACCATGGCCTCGGATTTGGAGGAACTGATCCTCATCCCGGCCGCATCACACTCGGCTGCAAACCGCTCCAGTGAAAGTTGTAAATCACGAACTGATGAAGCCAGTAGGACCACATCATCTGCAAAAAACAGAGAAGCGATTCTAAGGTCACCAAAACGGATCCTCTCAACACCTTGGCTGCGCCTAGAAATTCTGTCCATAAAAGTTATGAACAGAATCGGTGACAAAGGGCAACCTTGGCGGAGTCCAACTCTCACCGGAAACGAGCCTGACTTACTGCCGGCAATGCGGACCAAGCTCTGACACCGGTCGTACAGGGACCTAACAGCCCTTATCAAAGGGCCTGGTACCCCATACTCCCGGAGTACCCCCCACAGAACCCCCGAGGGACGCGGTCGAATGCCTTCTCCAAGTCCACAAAGCACATGTAAACTGGTTGGGCAAACTCCCACGCACCCTCCAGGACCCTGCGAGGGACGCGGTCGAATGCCTTCTCCAAGTCCACAAAGCACATGTAAACTGGTTGGGCAAACTCCCACGCACCCTCCAGGACCCTGCTGAGGGTGTAGAGCTGGTCCAGTGTTCCACGACCAGGACGAAAACCACACTGCTCCTCCTGAATCCGAGGTTCGACTATCCGACGGACCCTCCTCTCCAGAACCCCTGAATAGACCTTACCAGGGAGGCTTAAGAGTGTGATCCCCCTATAGTTGGAACACACCCTACGGTCCCCCTTTTTAAATAGGGGAACCACCACCCCAGTCTGCCAATCCAAGGGAACTGCCCCCGATGTCCACGCGATATTGCAGAGTCGCGTAAGCCAACACAACCCTACAACATCCAGAGCCCTAAGGAACTCCGGGCGAATCTCATCCACCCCCGGAGCCTTGCCACCGCGGAGCTTTTTAACCACCTCGGCGACCTCAGCACCAGAGATCGGAGAACCCGACCCAAAGTCCCCAGGCTCTGCTTCCTCAGTGGAAGACGTGCCAGTAGGATTGAGGAGGTCTTCGAAGTATTCCGCCCACCGACTCACAACATCCCGAGTTGAGGTCAGCAGCACGCCACCTCCACCATAAATGGTGTTGGTCTCGTACCTCTTTCCCCCCCTGAGACGCCGGATGGTGGACCAGAATCGCCTCGAAGCCGTACGGAAGTCATTCTCCATGGCCTCTCCGAACTCCTCCCACGCCCGAGTTTTTGCCTCAGCAACCACCCGAGCCGCATGCCGCTTGGACTGCCGGTACCTATCAGCTGCTTCCGGGGTCCCACAAGCCAAAAAGGCCCAATAGGACTCCTTCTTCAGCCTGACAGCATCCCTCACTGCCGGTGTCCACCACCGGGTTCGAGGGTTGCCACCAATAAATTGAATTTTAGCTCAAACATCTCCTAAAGCTAATCAGTTGTAAATGTCCATCCAGTGATTACTTTCTGTAAGTTTCATCAAAATCTGTCCTGTGGTTCTTGAGATATTTTGCTAACAGTAAAGCACTGAGCTAACAGTAGTTCAGACCTCCAGAGAGCAGGAGGCCGTGCTGCGACAGAGTGAGTCCGAGCAGAGGAGGCTGATGTCGGACACATGAGCTGGGAACGGTCGGTGGACCCTAGCGGCCGAAAGTGGGACGGCTCCATTTTTTTTCGTCAAAATGAATGGAAACGGTCATATCTCAGCCAAAATTTGGTCTAAAAATATGGGAAAAATCCCTAAATATGTCGCTTCGCCCCATAAGTCGCAGGACATGAAAAATTAGGTTTTTTTAACTGCGACTTATAGGCTGGAAAATACGATACTCGTTAAGAAGGGCTTCAGGTTTGTGTTAACGTAATTAACAAGATGTTTCTGTTGCAGCCAAGAAGAGAAAGTCAGACAAGGTATTTGTACATTTATTTACCATTTGCACAAAGCGATGGCTTCTAGTCTGTATGAACATTCACATCAACGTTCTTAATTCTTTTACAGAATCAGAATTCCCCGAGGAGATCCAAATCTCTGAAACATAAAAACGGTGAGTAGGTCAGGTGCTTCCTGTCAGGTTTAATGAAGAGGATTAGGTTCTGCCCTGAAACCCACTTACAGCGCTGCAGATCAGGATGTTCTAGGTAAGAAGGCTTCTTCAGTCACAGGAAGTTGAAAATAGACACTCGGCGTGTGTGTGCGCTGCGAGAACAGCCGTCTGAGTCCGAGTCGTGACGCCTCAGGCTTTGTAGCTCCGCTGGAACGACTTGAAATGTTTGTGTGGAACATGAACAGCGTGAACGTTTATGAAGCGTTCACACTGCGATCCATTTCTTCTTCGTACGTTTCTCTGCATCTTTCTCGAGCCACAATTTTTGGGCTGTTTCAACAAATCATAAACCAAAAACGTTCGGCTCGTTCAGGAGAAGGGTGCTATGACTTTTGGTATTGGTGCCACTTTGGCTTTTTGCAATATTTAGCTTATTCTGCCACTTTTTTCTCATAGGAAATTAGTTGAGATCATTTTACATCCTTCAGATCTTTAGAACTTTTACTGCTCCATTCACATTTTGTTCTGCTTCAGCTTCTTTCAGCTTCCTTGTGCAAACTTTATTCAGCTAATTTCAGCTGTTTTTCAGCTGTTTTGGGCTCTTTTCAGATTGTTTCTGCTAACTACAACATTTTTGTGCTTCTTCCAACTTCTTTCTGCTCTTTTCAGCTTATGTATGCAAGTTTCAGCTTTTTTTTGCTACTTTAGCTAGCTACCTTTTTTAAGCTTATTTAAGCTTTTCCAGCTAATTACGCATTTTTGGCACTCATTTCAACTTTTTTCAGCCTAATTCAGTAAAAAGTGCTCTCCACTTTCTTCTGGTAATTTAAGCTTCTTTCTGCTGTTTTAGCTACTTTTCAGCTTTTTTTTGGTGCCAACTTCGTTATGCTTCTTTAAGCTTAAGTGGGCAAACGTGTTCTTTCTGCTTTCTTATGCCACAGTAATTTAAGCTTACCGGTATTCAACCTTTTCGGCTACTTTTTAGCATTTTAAAGCAAATTTCAGCTGTTTTCAGATAAATGTAAAGGTTTTCATGGTGATTTCTGCTACTTTCTGCCTAATTCAATGTGATTTGTGATTTATCTGTTTAAATAAAGGTTGAATGAATGAATGAATGAATGAATGAATAATTAAC
>JBBPBX010017419.1:0-16773 GCA_038048925.1 Garcialebias charrua
GGGTGATGTTAGTTCATGCCCATGATCTCCCGTCCGCAGGACACAAAGGAGATAAAGCCACGCTGACGGCATTAAAACAAATTGCCTATTGGCCTGGAATGAAAAAGGATGTCAAGGACTACATTGAAGGGTGCGTGGTCTGTGGCCAGTTTCAGCCAACCAGACCACTTCACAGAGCACCACTGCAAAGCAGAGGCATTGCATTCCCATGGTCTGACCTCCAGATCGACTGGGTTGGACCACTCACTAAGAGCTCTAGAGGAAATAAATATTTTCTCACGGTAACCTGTGCATTCACCAAATGGGTAGAATGCCTACCAGCTCCTAACGACACAGCACAAACCACTGCTATGTTGTTAATGAATCATATATTCTCAAGGTTTGGACTTCCCCTTAGGGTGAACTCAGACCAAGGTACACACTTCACAGGTGAAGTGATGAAAGAACTGTGGAAGACGCTAGGCGTCAAGGCCAACTTTCATGTCGGCTACCACCCACAGGCTTCAGGCCAAGTAGAGAGAGCAAACAGAACTGTGGTGAGTATTTTGAAGAAATACGTGGCTGCAAACCACAAGGACTGGGACGTGAAACTCCCTCTGGTCCTCATGGCCATAAGAGCCACTCCACACACATCAACTGGCATCTCTCCCTTCGAGATGATGACCGGTCGACAAATGACTCTCCCTCTACACCTGTTGTACCAACCAGGCGACGCCGCCATGGCGACAGCCTACACTACACAACAATACATGAAAGATTTGAATGTACACCTCAGAAACACTTTTGCTTTCGCCCAGAAAAACCTGGAAAAATCCGCTGAAGGACGCAAGGCGTACTACGACCAAAAGGCCTCTCACAATGAACTCCAAGTGGGAGACAGAGTCTGGTACTATACGTTCGCCCCAGCAACCGGGAAAGGAGGGTCCGAGACCGGAACTCTCGCCCGCAAACTAATGCCCAGGTGGACTGGACCTCATCTGATAACAGACAAAGTGTCCTCAGTCGTCTACGAAATCAAAATCAGCAAAGGCCGCAAAGAGCCAATTGCTAAATGGGTACATCGAAATCAGATCAAACCTTACAAGGCGTTCAATGACTCCACAAAAGACAAAGATCTCACAAACTCACCGACTTCATGGGATAATAAGGTCGTCCAAACACAAGTTAGTAAATAAACTAATCAGGTTTAAACTACCATATTTCCCACCCTATAAGTCGCATTGTCCAATTTGAACTTAGAAACGCTAAGCCTAAAACCCACAACAAAAAACTAACCTTAACAACCGTTTAAATCCACGAGATTTAATTTGACCTCGGTCATAAAGTTGAGACCTGTTTTTCTTGTGTGTTGCACTTTGGAATCTGACGACAAGAGTGTGTCGAAGCAGTGAAACGTTGTTTCCTTGTTGTTTAGTCATTACTGTTGTCATTAGTTGAGATATTGTTTGGTTCTGAACACTCCCAGCCAAAAAGGTTTTGCATTAACATTGGTTAATGAATGATATGGATTTAACTATGCCAACATGCAGTTCGTTTTGTTAAGTCTCAATCGTTGAAGAGTCAATGTAGTTTAAAGTTGCTCAAAGTACAATAAACTACATTGACCTCACAATTTCTAAATTGAACCGATCCGATCGTTTCAATTCTAGATTGTCTATTCATTTTGATGAGTCTCGCCATAGACTTCAAAATTTATTAGGAATACCAAATCCTACGTCGTTCGTCTAAAAGACAACAGACATTTAGATCAAACTATATTTCATTTTTATTTTAGTTTAACCTAAACTAAGTAATGAATGGAGGAATAGTTTGGAATTAGAGGCCTTCGTTACAGAAGCCCTCCAAAATTTTATAGGTACAAATCCCTATATCTAAATTTACAGAATTGATCCACCCCTTAATTGGTAAGTGTAGCTGATCTAAACCATGATAGCTTACATACCAGGTGCATATAGGTAAGGCTTAATGTAAAATCCCAATCATAAGCCCACTTTAAAAAACCACATAATTGCATGACACATAGAACCAGAGTGGCACTGACTGGAAACCAACCAGCCAACAACCTTCGATGTGGGGACCTGCAGCTCCAACGCTTGGTCTTCAACCTTCGTCCAAGGGCCGCCTCCTCTGCGTCAATCGAGGGATCCCCTCTACATGCTGATTATGAAAACAATTGTTGCCGATAAAATCACCAACTCTAATCGATATGGAATTACCGCTGTGGATTATAAGACTTTGCTTTCCAAGGGATCACAGGCTTTGTTTTCCAGGAGTTAACAGACTTTGTTTTCCAAAGGAGTAAAAGCTTTTCGCAATGGGATTACCTCTGAACAGTATGAAATTTCCAAAAACTTTATGGGATTATAATTTTTGATTTTTCTTGTCCACTTGCTGGATTACTTCAAGATCAAAGACAGTTCAAGGTTTCCTTTCGTGTTGGACCCCATCCCCAAGGACTGGCGATGGCTTCCAAAAGGGGGGAGATGTAATGGACCTACCCAGGGTCAAATTAAGGTTTTTGAACTGTCCAGTGATGACCTTTACTGACCACTCAGTAAAGCAAGACATTTACTACAAAATCATTCATTTAGCTATAATCTGATAAATATAGTCACCAAAAGAGACTATTTCTATCTTTGATTTTATTCTAATGTGATCAAAAGAATAACTTTTGTCATTTTCATGATGTGTGCTTTTAAGCTGTGTCATTCTGTAAGAGTTAAACTGTGTTCACTGCTGTGTTTAACCCTTGTGTTGTCCTGCGGGTCAAAAGTGACCCGCTACCATGTTTAGCTATAGAAAAAATACCTTAAACTATATTTTTCCAACTTGAAATTTTATGACTTTTCCTAAAGTGACCCCATCATTACAAAAAGTGATACTTTGTTTTTGTCTAGGTTTACATGTGGGCTGTACACCACTAGGGTCCAAAGATCGTCCTATGGGTCATTTTTGACCCGTGAATTATAAAGGCATTTAAACACCAGAAAAAAGTTCAAAGGCCACACACAAACTCTCTCTAACACCCCCCCCAACACACACACACACACACACACACACACACACACACACACACACACACACACAAACACACATCAAAGACACTAGAACTTGCATTTGACCTGCACCTGCACTCTTGATCTGCAGCTAACCCCTCACATCACACAAGCTGCCAAGCAAAACAAAAAAACAAACTAAGAAATAATAAAGGCTGCAGCTGGGTCAGTCAAAAGAAAAAGGTGCCAGTTCTGCCCCTGGAAGAAGGACTGCAAGACAAAAGCTGTGTGCTGCACATGTGAGAAACACATCTGCAAAGCCCATTCTCACGTTCACACATACTGCCCTTCTTCTTCTTCTTCGGCTTTTCCCTTTTCAGGGGTCGCCACAGTGAGTCATCCTCCTCCACCTCACTCTGTCCTCACTCCAACTACCTCCATGTCCTCTCTAACTGCATCCATATATCTCCTCTTTGTCTTTTTCCTGGCAGCTGCATTTCTAACATCCTTCTACCAATATACCCACTGTCCCTCCTCTGGACATGTCCAAACCATCTCAGTCTGGCCTCCCTAACTTTATCTCCCAGTTGTTCAACATGTGCTGTACCTCTGATGATCTCATTCCTGATCTTATCCATACTTGTCACTCCTAAGGAGAACCTCAACATCTTCATTTCTGCCACTTCCAGTTCTTTCTCCTGTCTTTTTGTCAATGACACTGTCTCCAGACCATGCAACATAGCTGGTCTCACCACTGTCTTGTAAACTTTTCCTTTGACCTTTGCTGACACCTTTTTGTCACAAATCACTCCTGAAACTTTTCTCCATCCACTCCATCCTGCCTGGACTCTCTTCTTCACCTCTTTACCACATTCCCCATTTTCCTGGACAGTGGACCCCAAGTACTTGAAGTTCTGCACCTTTGTGACCTCTGCTCCTTGTAGTCTCACTGTTCCACCAGCCTCCCTCTCATTCACACACATGTACTCTGTCTTACTACGGCTGACTTTCATTCCTCTTCTTTCAAGTGAATACCTCCACCTCTCCAAGTTCTCTTCCACCTGTTCCCTGTTCTCACCACATATCACAATGTCATCTGCAAACATCATAGACCATGGGGATTCCTGCCTGACCTCATCTGTTAGTCGGTCCATCACCAGAGCAAACAAGAAGGGGCTCACATACTGTCCTACATGTGATAAATATAGTAGAAGTTGAAAATTGTTCACAAAATCAAGCAACATTTTGTTTTTTTGTTGTGTTATGAGAGAAGTATTTTTATAATTCACTTCCTAAAAAATATTTAAAAAATAAACGTGACAAAAAAGTTCCAGATTGTTGACTGTTTTTTCCCTTTCAATATAAATAATTCAGAAATAATTACTTTACATTTATATAATAGCCATAATAAACCTTTACTGTGTAAAATAAAACTGTTTTGACAGTTGGTTTGTGGTAAAAAAAAAAAGTGTAATACTGTTAACTGGTGATTGTCTTTTTGTATTGTGTAACAAAAATACATGATAAAAAAAATATTAAAAAAATAAATAATTGAGATGCATTGATAAATAGGTTGTTTCATCGTGGAAAATGGATTTTGGATTTAAAGTTCAATAAAGCTGCTTTATTTTGGGTCTTTGGTAGTGCGGGTCATTTTTGACCCGTAGGACAAGGGGAGTAAACAGAATGTTAAGATCGCACAAGGGTTAAAGGTGAAGCCTTCGGGTCACAGAGACCGGACGGTTTTGTTTAGAAACTCAGAGACAGTCTCATGAGCAGGGCTCCAGCGTTATCTGTCTTTTTTCCTAAACATTTCTCTCTGCTGCTGGCTTTAACCTTGGGTATGATAAGACAAATGAACTCCTCGACTGGTCCTTCCTTAAGTACTAGTGCTAAGCTTTTGCTGAGACTTCAGAGTCGGCAAGAGTCGGAGAGAGTTGCTGGGAACTTCAAGAGATGTGAACTTTCCCAAGAGCTGGACACGTGTGGTCAAGAGCTAACGACCGGCGTCTTCAGCTAAGGACTGATAACAGGCTGTTATGAGTCTACTTCGAACAAGCGTAAGATCAAGAACTTGTCTATTCCTTCCTGGAATAAGTTTATCTTGAAGTCAGAGGCCTGAAGCTGACATATTCTCTGATGACCAAGCAAAACCAGGAGACGTTGGAAAACGTAAACCAGAACCTTGCTTGAAGGTATCGTACTGGTTCCCACAAGAATCCGTGCATCTGAAAGGCTACAAGGTCGTCCCTCTTACCGGGCAGTCGTCAAAAGGTAAAGAGCTGTTTACAAAACGTACTTGGATTTTAGCAGAAGTCGGATGAGAAGTGTCACTCTGGTATCATGCTCAGGATAATTTCTTCTTAAATCTTTCCTCCTATCTCTTTTCCCTCTCAATCTAAGCTGGAAACTATATTTTTTAAGTTAAAGAGCCCACAGACTAAATATGCTTAACATCTAATATTTATGTCTGTTGTGTTAAATTTAAGTGTGCTGACGTATTTGAATTGAAAGAAAGTGAAATCATGTCAATCAAGTGTAATGGTGTTAATTTAGTTGATTTATTTTAAATAAATGGTAGTGTCGCCTGGCATACCAAACTAAGTTAATGTCCATTGTCACTTAATGGCTCTGTTTATTTATCCATCATAAAGACCACAGAAATATTGGGTAAACTGAAAAAGAACAGAATCCGTGAACATTTACTATTCAATCTGAATAAGTAAATTAATTAAGATAAAGAGGTCAGTATTAATATTGACCTCCTCTTAATTCTTACATATATATATATGTATATATATATATATATATATATATGTATATTATGTATATATATATGTATATATATATATGTATATATATATGTATATATATATATATATATGTATATATATATATATATATATATATATATGTATATAATATATCAGAGTCAGAGTCAGAGAGTCTTTATTGTCATTTGCACCGCATGTGGTACATGAGATGAAAACGAGATTATGTACACGAGGTCCCAGTTACATCCAACAACAAATGAAAGAGAAAAACAGTAATAACATCTAGAACTAACTAAGAAAAACATCAACTAGTAATACACAGCAGCACGAACATGAGTTTGTATGAGCAGATGGTCACAGATGAATACAGCAACAAGAAAACAGATCAGCATCAGTATGATGTGATATTTTGCAGTGTTTATTTTTTATTTTATTTTTATTTATTCATGAGTCTAACAGCCTCAGGGTAGAAGCTGTTCCTCAGTCTAGTGGTTCTACACTTGATGCTCCTCAACCTCCGTCCTGAGGGGAGTGGGGCAAAGAGTGAGTGTGCTGGATGAGTGAGGTCTTTCATGATGCAGGTGGCTCTTTTCCTGCATCTGGAGGTGTAAATGTCTGTGATTGTGGGGAGACTGACTCCAACAGACTTCTGTGCAGCCTTCACCACTCTCTGCAGAGCTTTCCTCTCTTCAACTGTGCAGCCTCCATGCCACACGTTGATGCTGGAGCACAGGATGCTCTCCACTGCACACCTGTAGAAGGAGGTGAGGACTGGGCTGCTCAGACCAGCTCGTCTCAGCCGTCTGAGGAAGTAGAGTCTCTGATGACCTTTCTTGATCAGGCTGGTGGTGTTGTTGCTNTATATATATATATATATATATATATATATATCTATATATATATATATATATATATCTATATATATATATATATATATATATATATATATATATATATATATATATATATATATATATATATATATATATATATATATATATATACTAGCTTTGCTGTAAAACTGCTTTACAAATACTGATCAATTTCTTTTTTTAAATTGCAGGTTAGCTGGGTGGGTCTGTCCTCGAGATGTGTTAAAGCGCCATCTAGTGGTAGGTGTAATACTTTTGCCTTTTTGATTGTTCATGGAAAATCTACTGTTGTTGTCATCATTCTTTAGTTTGTAGACAGGTCTCTCTTGTAAATGAGTCCTCGAGGCTCAATGAGATTAACCTGCATAAATCAAGATTGAATGAATGAATATGGATGCATTTAATAAAGTGCTCTTATTGACCTTGTGTTTTCTGTTTTACGTTGAAGCGTTTGAATTCATGGCAGTCTGTTGGTCGCTCCATTTTGAATGATGAAGAATGAGGTGTTGCCAGCCTGCCAGACCGACACATAGACAAGACACATGGAAAGTTTATCCACCTGAGAGCATATCGCAGAGTGCCCATGGGAAATGAGGCAGCCAAGAAGCACAAGAACAACTTTTATTTCAAATGAAACCCTTGCTTTTGTTTTCTTGTGTGTGTGTGTGTGTGTGCGTGCGTGCGTGCGTGCGTGTGTGTGTGAAATCTTAAAAGTCATGGTCAGTTTTTTTTATGTCTTGATATGTTTGCATTAGTATTTGTTATGAATATACATACCACTGTGTACTGTATTTACTAGACTGTTTCATAAACTGTTATATTATACTGATTTTTCATAGTTCTTATTGAAATGGTTTACTGGTCCAGCTTGTGATTTGTATAGCAGATTTAAAACAAATGTACGGTACATAAAGTGCTTCAGATATTACAAATAAAAAAACAAATAACCACTGATAGATAGTTTTATTTGTCCCCGTAGGGAAATTAGTTTGCAACATTGTCAGCAGGCATTGACATAAAGGACATACTTATACAAACATGACATTAACATCCATCATTATAGCAAAGACGTTTGAGCTCAGTAATTCATGATATGTTTGTATTATTTAATGATTTAATTGCTTGTATTGGAAACATATGTTAAGATAGTTATTTTACATGAATGCCAAACCTATATTTACAGTATATCAAATTTGCATAAATGAATAAAGAAAAATCCGTAAATATTTGAGTGACATCTGTCACGTATTGGCGTGAATCTAAACCAACCATACGTGAAAGATGCGGAAAGTTTCCAAAGAGATCTAAAGCAGGAATCCCGAGGGATAAAAGCCACATTTTACAGGATCTGCAGCAGATAAAAATCCGGAAATATTCGAGAGACATCTGTCAGGTATGGGCGTGAATTTAAACCAACCATACGTGAAAGATGCGGAAAGTTTCCAAGGAGATCTAATGCAGGAATCCCGAGGGATAAAAGCCACATTTTACCGGATCTGCGGCAGATAAAAATCCGGAGATATTCGAGAGACATCTGTCAGGTATGGGCGTGAATTTAAACCAACCATACGTGAAAGATGCGGAAAGTTTCCAAAGAGATCTAATGCAGGAATCCCGAGGGATAAAAGCCACATTTTACAGGATCTGCGGCAGATAAAAATCCGGAAATATTCGAGAGACATCTGTCAGGTATGGGCGTGAATTTAAACCAACCATACGTGTAAGATGCGGAAAGTTTCCAAAGAGATCTAATGCAGGAATCCCGAGGGATAAAAGCCACATTTTACAGGATCTGCGGCAGATAAAAATCCGGAAATATTCGAGTGACATCTGTCAGGTATGGGCGTGAATTTAAACCAACCATACGTGTAAGATGCGGAAAGTTTCCAAGGAGATCTAATGCAGGAATCCCGAGGTATCACATACACTCATATTTTCAAGATCCTTGACAGATAAAAATCCATAAATATCCGAGAGACATCTGTCACGTATGGGCGCGAACCTAAACCAACCATACGTGTAAAATGCGGAAAGTTTCCAAAAAGATGTAAAGCAGCAATCCCGAGGAATAACAGCCACATTTGTTCTGGATCTGCGGGAGATATAAGTATCCGGATTTTGGGATTTTTTAAGGATCATTGCGGGCCGTTTACAGGAATATCCGGAAACCGGATCTGCCGGGGATGCGATACGGAAATCCCCGGAAATTGTCCGTATATGTGAAAGATACGGAGATATACGAGATCAGATACTTCCGTATATCTATGGTTTTAGTGCAGTGTACTGCTTTTCATCATGCTCAGGATCACTTGTTGGCCGCTGCAGGGCGTAGAAAACAGCATCATGATCAAGGCATTCGGCAGGTTCCATTACAGGAGGGACAGTTGGTTTACCTGCGTGATCATAGTGTTAGAGGTCGTCATAAAATCCAGGACCTCTTTAACTCAGTTATCCATCAGGTTGTGAGAGCTCCAACGGCTGGAGAGCAGGTTTATACTGTGGCTCCTGTGAGTGACTTGCAGAGGACTCGAAATGTGCATCGGGATATGCTGAAGGCTCGGGTTGGGCCAGAGCCCACACCTGCACCCCTGCAGTCAAAACCTACCTTGCCTACAAGGGAGTTGGATGACTCTGTGGAGGATGATTTGTGCTTGTTGGTCTCTGATACTTATGTACCTACTAGCTCCACAGCCACAGGGTTGCTTCCACCGGTCGCTTTAGGAAACGGTCACCCTGTTCAAACTTTTGAGGCAGTTCCTCCATCCTTGCGTCGTACTGCCCGTCTAGGGGCAGGACAGCATTCAAATGTCCATCACCTTCCTCGACCTGTGGGTTATGCGGCAGGAACTAGTCAGCCAGTTTCCAACGCACAGTTTGCCATTTTTCGCCCGTGGTGCTGAAGTGTGCAGGTCCATCGTCGGGGCGACGATGCAACATCGGGGGGTAGAATGTGGTGAGATGGTGTTCCACCACACACCCCCCCCCTCCACCCTGTGGAGCAGGTGTAGCCATTTGCACACCGTTGATTGATGGGCGGGGCAGATGCCTTTATATTGAGCAGGCTGCTGTGGGGTGCGAGTATCTTTGTTTCCTTCACTACAGTCGGCTGCTTTATTTTGCTTGTGTTCTGGATCTGCTCATCTGAGATCGTAAGTGCCAGTTTTTCAATCAGTTACTGGGATCGTGTTGGGCTTTTGGGGTGTTACACCTGTCGTGCGTTTCTGCAGTGTTGTTCTGCTGGCGTTGCCGGCTGTGGCTGTGGGTTGTTGTAGCGTGCGGCTTCCTTTTGGTCCTCACCTGCTGACCTGTTTCCTCCCTGGTTTGGCTGTGTTTCCACCTCTGGGTAAGCTGCCTGCAATTTAGACTTAATTTTATCCTGAATCCACAATAATGGGTTTTCTGTTTTAGGCACCAGCTTTTACTGTTTTGGAGTTGCAGCGCTGTGGACACTCTGCTGTCTTGTCCTGTCTTTCCCTGGTTGTTCGGCCCACTCTCATCAAAACCTGGACTGGTCGGGCAGGTGTTGGGGGCAGGGCATCACATCACTCCGTTGAAGAGCTCTTGAACTGGAAGACGACAACGACCGGTTATGGTTCCAAAGTGTTTTCCATTATTTGAGTCTTCCTTCTTTTAAAGGACTGAGTGATGGACTGGAAACCTTGGTTTTAAAAGGATTGTTTTATTGAAACTGTTTTATTAAATATTTTAACTTTGCAAAAGTCTGTTCTGGTGTTCTGGTGTATAATTTAAAAGAGCAAGAGCTCCACCTTCTGGTCACATTAGCACTTAAGGTGTTTTTAGACCACACAGAACTCTACTTAAACAGTCAGGGTCACTTCAGAGCTCCATACAGCTCAGCTACTCTCCCTTGAGCAGACTTACCAACAAACAGAGAGGGTGGAGGTCTCTCTGAGTCAGCATAACACACACAGCTTTACAGCTGTCAATCAACACTAGGTTAGTTACCTTCAGTGTATCTTCAGCCTGTTCATCAGAACTACAGCTGACAACTGGTGTCTTTCCACACCGGCTTTTTACTAGAGTCACAAGCCAAATCTTGTGTCCAGCTTCTACCCTTGTTTCCAGCAAGTCCACACACTTGATCAACAAGCCCAATCCTGTTGTATCAAGTCTCCACAACAGCTCAAAGCACTGTCTGACTAATATAAAGGCAATAATAATAATAATAATGAATTCAATTTATAACGCACTTTTCATTAGTGAAAATCTCAAAGTGCTACACACATTGAATGCTACACACATTCATACACCAGTAGCGGCAGACTACCATGCAAGGTGCTTTCCAGTCCTACCGGGAGCAACTCGGGGTTAAGTGTCTTGCCCAAGGACACAACGACACATGGTGTGGGGAACCGGGATTCGAACCGCCAACCTTCCGATCGGGGGACGACTGCCATTACCACTACGCCACGGCCGCCCGGCAAGACCTGCAGGTGAACACCAGTGCTGCCTAATTAGCTTGATTAAGGTCAGGCTGAGTTAAGAAAAAAACGAGTTCTTCCTAAACCAGCAGGCTGCAGCATTTTGCAGTAGGTTACAGTGAAGAACAATGTGGGAGTGGTGGCGCAGAGGTTAAGAAGGTGCGCTTGTGATCGGAAGATCGCCGGTTCAAGCCCCGGTACCGACAACATCAAAGATGTGGGTGGGATAAGTGAAGCGGTCACACCTGTCTCCACCCTCATCTGCCCCACTCTGGGCCCTTGAGCAAGGCCCTTAACCCACACCATCTGCTCCCCCGGGAACCCTAGATATCAGCTCTCTACTCCACACAGAGGGCTGTGGTTGCTCGGTGGTCTGTGGTTGTGTCAGGAAGGGCATCCGGCGTAAAAACAACTGCCAAATCTTCGTGCGACTAGATCGCTGTGGTGACCCCTAACGCAGGGAAAAAGCCGAAAGAAGAAAAAAAAAAACTGTGAAGAAAAATAAACAGGAGCTTAGACTGTTGTTTAAAAACATTTTAAAACCCTGGGGTACATAACATGAGGTCACCGAGGTGGTTAAAAAGCTCCTTGGTGGCAAGGCCCTAGGGGTGGATGAGATTCGCCCGGAGTTCCTTAGGGCTCTGGATGTTGTGGGGGTTGTGTTGGCCTACACGACTCTGCAATATTGTGTGGACATAGGGGGCAGTTCCCTTGGATTGGTAGACTGGGGTGGTGGTTCCCCTATTCAAAAAGGGGGACCGTAGAGTGTGTTCCAACTATAGGGGGATCACACTCTTAAGCCTCCCCGGTAAGGTCTATTCAGAGGTTCTGGAGAGGAGGGTCCGTTGGATAGTCGAACCTCGGATTCAGGAGGAGCAGTGTGGTTTTCGTCCTGATCGTGGGACACTGGACCAGCTCTACACCTCAACAGGGTCCTGGAAGGTGCATGGGAGTTTGCCCAACCAGTTTACATGTGCTTTGTGGACTTGGAGAAGGCATTTGACCGCGTCCCTTGGGGGGTTCCTGTGGGGGGTACTCAGGGAGTATGGGGTACCAGGCCCTTTGATACGGGCTGTTAGGTCCCTGTACGACCGGTGTCAGAGCTTGGTCCGCATTGCCGGCAGTAAGTCAGGCTCGTTTCCAGTGAGAGTTGGACTCCGCCAAGGTTGCCCTTTGTCACCGATTCTGTTCATAACTTTTATGGACAGAATTTCTAGGTGCAGCCAAGGTGTTGAGGGGATCCGTTTTGGTGGCCTTAGAATCACTTCTCTGTTTTTTGCAGATGACATGGTCCTATTGGCTTCATCAGGTCATGATTTACAGCTTTTGCTGGAGTGGTTTGCAACCGAGTGTGACGCGGCCGGGATGAGGATCAGCTCCTCCAAATCCAAGGCCATGGTCTTGAGCTGGAAAAGGGTAGAGTGCCCTCTCCGGGTAAGGGAGGAGGTCCTGCCCCAAGTGGAGGAGTTTAAGTATCTCGGGGTCTTGTTCACGAATTAGGGAAAACTGGAGCGTGAGATCGATAGGCGGATAGGTGCAGCGTCCGCAGTGAAGCGGGCGCTGTACCGGTCTGTCGTGGTGAAGAGAGAGCTGAGTCAAAAGGCAAAGCTCTCAATTTACCGATCAATCTACATTCCCACCAGTGGTGTCAAAAGTATTCACATTCATTACTCAAGTAGAAGTATAGATACTGGGATTTAAAAATACTTCTGTAGAAGTAGAAGTATCAACTCTAGCTTTTTACTCAAGTAAAAGTAAAAAAGTACTGGTTTCAAAACTACTTAAAAGTATAAAAGTAAAAGTAGCGTAAGAAAAAGCAACAACAAAGACAAATGCTTAGGCCGCACCACACATACTATTGTATACAACCCCACCTCCCCCACAAAAATCATTTTTTTAGACTAGATTATATTATATTGTTAATGTTGAAAAACTAGGGGTGCACTAAGCTACCTGTCTTAACTGCATATATGCCCATTGAAAATAGACACATTTAAATGCAAATTTAAATATATTAAAATAACCATATAGGGGTATTATTGAGCATTTGCCTGCAGTGTGAACTTAGTCTATGAAGTAAAACTTTGTTAAGTTCAGTGAAAACTCTGACAGAAAGAAAATATGTTTTAAATCTGAATAAAAAAGAGAAACAATCCCTCATTCACGAACCGTTCGTACGCACAGATTTGTTCTTAAACTGTGCGTACGAGTGATTTAGGATCATTTGCGGCATTCAACAATGTTTTCGTATCCTACGATTTTTTTCAGATACGAACAAAATTTACGAGTGGTCCGGACCTGTCGTATATTTTAGGAGCGTCAGTCTGCTGTCATCCAGACGGATCTTCTCCACGAATAACTTCATATTTCGTTATTTAGAAAATATTTTGGGTTTAAAAAAATCACGCACCATAATTATTCTTGACAATAGGTTATTCTGTTTGAATTAGAATTATAATTTTAAGTTTAATTTGTCTGGTGTGTCGCGCAGGCTTCAGTGAGTCGTGCGCTCCCCTTGGTCATCAAAGCCGCTCCTCATATTAACACCCAGGTACATAAAATTCCCATACACCGCCGCAGAACAAGTACGAATTAAGACTGATCTTGTGCCAAACACCATCGGAGCAATTGATTATTATATCTGATTCGAAATATAACCTGCAGAATGTGGTTGCGCGCTGACCAGGAGGTGCGCGCATGATCATTTGTGCTGCAAAACATGTTGGCACGCGTCTTGCAGCGTGGCATTTATTGTCCATCCATCTCGGTAATGCAGACTATTCCTCCTGTCCGTGCTGCGGCGAGACGTTTGTTTGAAGCCATTTTCAGATCAAACCATTTATTCTTGATTTCTGATACTGTACGACCCACGGGAGACAAAACATATGCACTACAATATTAATATGATGTTAACTGTAGTTTCGAGACATTTTAAAATGCTTCTGTTCAAAAACACATCCGACACTTGCGGGGGGGTGGGGGGTAGCGGTGCGCCACGGCTCTTCTGAATAAGTGAAACTATAATGTAACACAGTACACTAAAATTAAAGATATTTGACCATCCGACACTTGCGGGGGGTGGGGGGTGGTGAGCCACAGCGCGACTGAGAGCAGATCTCCGAACGCGTGAAGTTCCTCCTTTTACTTCTTGAGTTTGAATGAATGGACACTTCCTGCTGTCAGAAGGCAGGAAACGTGGCCTTATATGGTGTTTTGAGGGGTGGGAATTATGTAAATAACCCCTCGGCGTGCACGCGCAGCTGTTTAGAACAGGTGGGATTCATTAAATTTACGCAACCCATTTACACACGTTTCCTCAGGATAGAAGACTTTGTTGAATCTGACGTGGCATGTTCGTACGAACGCTTCGTACGAACAAAAGTAGGAGAAATTTAGGATAAAAATACGAACATTTTCATGAATGAGGGCCAATGTTAGCAAGCAAACCCAGAGCATGTAGCTAGTTCCATGGCTAGTACCTCCTAACCATAGAAAACATTATACAACATTAGTATGTTACTAGGTCACTAGAAGTCAGTAATCAACTGATAAAAAAAAAAAAAAACTTTCAGCTTACCTCAATATGTTTTTTCAGATTAGATGGAGAGTTTTTGAAAGCCATTAGCTCATTGTACTTGGGTGCGCAGAGCTTGCAGCGCATACGAAAAGAGTTGTTTTTGTATCCAACCATTTCAAAAAAATCTTCGAGGTACGGCCAGGGATGTACATGGATCGGCTGGTCTTCTTGGCTACCAACCTCCTCGCTGGTGCTTGATTGTGACATTTCCTTCGAGTTCTCTTCAGTCTCTGCCACGGACATTTTCAAGCTACTCTGCTGCGACCACAGACCTGCTCTGGCGCGTGACGTGATGTGTCATCATGTTCAGGTGCGATGGATCGCATACAAACCAATAAGGTGTCGGAATGCTATAAGTTTAAACTTCTCATCCAACCACAATCGATTTCACTCTATCCGGATGGCGCAATTTCTCTGGACAATTTTTTTTAACATGACTAGCTGAATGAAAAAAAAAAAACGGCAAAATGAAAGAAAAGTAACGAGGCTATTTTTAAAAAGTAAGGAGTAGAAAGTACCAGTAATTGCGTGAAAATGTAAGAAGTAGAAGTATAAAGTAGGCTGAAAAATAATTACTTTACTAAAGTATAGATAACTAAAATTTGTACTTAAGTAAAGTGACACCTCTGATTCCCACCCTCATCTATGTCATGAGCTTTGGGTTGTGACCGAAAGAACGAGATCTCGGATACAAGCGGCTGAAATGAGTTTTCTCCGCAGGGTGTCTGGACTCTCCCTTAGAGATAGGGTGAGAAGCTCAGTCATCCGGGAGGGACTCGGAGTAGAGCCGCTGCTTCTCCACATCGAGAGGAGCCAGTTGAGGTGGCTCGGGCATCTGGTTAGGATGCCTCCTGGACGCCTCCCTGGTGAGGTGTTCCGGGCATGTCCCACCGGGAGGAGACCCAGAGGAAGACCCAGGACACGCTGGAGGGACTATGTTTCTCGGCTGGCCTGGGAACGCCTTGGGATTCCCCCGGAGGAGCTGCTCCAAGTGGCTGGGGAGAGGGAAGTCTGGGCCTCCCTACTTAGGCTGCTACCCCCGCGACCTGACTCCGGATAAGTGGAAGAGAATGGATGGATGGATAGACTGAGGAACAGTTTCTACCTTGAAGCTGTTATGGTGCATTCAGACCTAACAGCGTTTCAATGGCAGGAGCGTCCAGTTTACATGCGAAGTCAATGGGGGACGCGCTTCCAGCCGCGTCTTGGCATCGGGCGTCACGTCGCGTGCGTGTTGAGCGTGCTGGAAAGCGTTTTCCGTGCACGTGAACCGGCTTCAGCCTCCAAACCACGCATTCAACATGCTGAAGATTTCGCCGTTCAAACTTTCAAACGCCGCTCAACTCTACCTGATTGGTTGGTGTGTCAACCAATCAGGGAGAGTCGGGGGGAGAAGAGAGGGGGAGAGTCCCTATGTGACGCGGAAACGAGGGGGCGGGGGTATTGCGCAACTATGTGACGTATTGTTTGTGGGACACAGAAAAGACCCGCGAGGTCGTGTACTATGGAAGAGAAACTCATTGTAGCTATGTGTTCGCGACAATTCCTTCACGACCAGTCAAGTCTGCTCCACAGAGACAGAAATAAAAAGCTCCTTGCCTGGCGGAGTGCGCAGGACTCTGTTTACCGGTAAGCTCCTCCCACACACCCCGCAGCAGTTTCGCGTTCTGGCGTTCTGGTCCAAGTAGGTCTGGACACCAAGTGCGTCCACTTGCGTGCGTGACGAGCTTTTTGGAAGTTGAAACGCTGTTCGGTCTGAATGTACCATAAGACTCATGAATCTCTAATCAGAAAAATCACTGTAAAGTAATGCTACTTTTGTTGGTGATGTGTTATTACTTTATCTGTGCTGCTGATTATCCTTTCGGCTTTTTTGTTGCAAATTCATGCTTTTTACACTCATGTCGGCTTGTTTATTGTTAATTTCAGCATGTTCCATTAGGTTATTTCTCTTAATTTCAACTTTTACATTTACTTTTTGATAATTTCAGCATTTTATGCTACTTTAAAGGATTCAAGGATTTTTTTTATTGTCATACCAGCTCACATTTGCATGTTTTACAATACAAAATTTGGACTCAGACCCCAGATCAAGAAGCCTAACAATTAAGA
>JBBPBX010017419.1:17752-46864 GCA_038048925.1 Garcialebias charrua
GTTAATCCAATAATTCTCAGTGAGGTCATCTGGACAGTTTCTTTTTTATAGAGACGTTTCGCCCTCTACCCGGAGGGCTTCATCAGTCTGAGGAGTTCCAGAAAACTAGGAGTAAACTCTTTAAATTGACCAACCAGTCCTTTGGAGCCAAGATGGTTTCTGGTGGTTTTCCTGTCCCCCGTTGACTCCTCCCATTCAGGCAGCCACAGCAAACTGGTTGGTCCATTTAAGGAGTTTGTTGCTTGGTGGGGAAACAGTTTACTGGAACTCCTCAGACTGACAAAGCCCTCTGGATACAGTACAGGGTGAAATGGCTCTATAAAAAAAGAAACTGTCCAGATGACCTGACTGAGAATTATTGGATTTGATACATACCTGGATGATTAAGTATGAACTTTGTTTCCACCATACAATGATAGAGCTCCTCAGGACAGAGCTCCCAAGTCCAGTTCTCCACAGCTTCCTGAGGAAGTAGAGACACTGTTGGGCCTTCTTGACCTGACAGGAAGTGTTGGCTCTCCAGGGGAGGTCACTGGATATATGCACCCCCAGGCATCTATAGCAGGACAGCACCTCCGCAGCTGCTCCTCCGATGTGTGGGATGAAGAGGATCCTTGTCCCTTCTGAAATCCATCATCACCATCTCCTTGGTCTTCTTCACAATGCTGCAGAGATTACTGGCTCTGCACCACTGCACCAGGTGTTCCATCTCCTCTGTATTTGGACTCATCATTGTTCGTGATACGTCCCACTACTCCTGTGTCATCTGCAAACTTCACTACAGTATATGGCAGCTGGGGCATCTAGCCGAGCAGTCATGTCAGTAGAGTGAACCGGAGGGGGCTCAGCACGCAGCCATGGGGTGAGCCAGTGCTGAGGATGATGGAGGTGTTGTGGATCCTGACAGTCTGAGGTCTGTTGGTCAGGAAGTCCAGAATCCAGTTCCCCAGTGTGAGACTCAGTCCAAGAAAGGAGAGCTTCTGCATGGTCTGTGGGATGATGGTGTTGAAGGTCGAGGAGAAATCCAGAAAGAGCAGACGTATGTAAGAATTTCTGCTCTCCATGTGGGTGAGGGCTTTGTGGACCACCAAAGAGATGGCGTACATGGAGCAGTTCCTTCTGTAGGCATACTGACATGGGTCTACAGTGACGTCGATGGAGTCCTTGATGTGGGTCATGACCAGCCTCTCGAAGCACTTCTTGACTACAGTACCGATGTTAAGGCTACAGGTCAGTGGTCATTCAGGCCTGTCACTGTGGAGCACTTGGGTACAGAGACAATAGTGGCAGACATAAAGCAGTTGAGGACAAATTTATTCATTCAACCTTTATTTATACAGGTTGCCTCAGGGACTCATTTACAAGAGAGACCTGATTTATTTAACAAAGAGTGATGACAACAGTGGATAACAACGACAACAATACAGTCATAAAAGAGGCATACTGTACAGATTTTTTTAAACAAATTAAAATAAAATGGCAACCAAAAGGACAGTCAAAAGGAAAAAAAAGTAGCGGAAAAAACAGCTACCGGTACATTTTAAAGTGATGTAGAAAACTATAAACAGGAACATGTCTGCATTGGTTCTTACCAGGAACTTAACAGATGTTTAAAGCCATTTAGAGAGGTCAAGGTCGAGAGCTTCAGATCTTTTTACAAAATATTCCAGGAAACAGGAGCAGAGTAGGAGAAGACCCTTTTGCCTAGTTCAGTCCTCAGTGAGAGAACACTGCAGGTAATGATGTCCTGAGAGTGCACGCTGTAGCTGCACTCATGCAGAGACATGTAGGAGATGTATGAGGGCAGCAGACCAAGAAGTGATTTAAAGATGAAAATGTACCAGTGGAAGAGTCTGCGTGAAGTTAATGATGTCCAGTTAACCAGTGCCATTGACAGTGAGGTGTTGAAGATGTCCGCCATCACCTCAACAGCAGGTGTATGCAGTCCTTCAGTACCCGCCCTGGGGTGTTGCCAGGGCCTGCAGCCTTACGGGGATTGATTCCCTGGAGGGTCTTCCTCACATCTGCTGTGGTCACACAGAGGGGCATGTCACCGGGTGGTGGTAAAAGTCTGGTACTGTGGGGTGGGGGGGTGAGGTGTTTGTTAGGATCCTCAAAGCGAGCATAGGACTTATTGAGTGCATCTGGCAATGAGGGGTCCCTTGGGCATGTGCATCCCTGATGTTGTTCGTAACGCACTTGATGCCCTCCCACATGCGCCAGGGGTCGTTGGTGATGAAGTGACCCTGAATTTTCTGGGCATATGTAGATTTGATCTTTGCAATGCCTGCGGTCAGTCTTTTCCTCGCCTCTCACAGTGCTGATGTCTCAGCTGTCCTGAACGCAGTCTCCCTAGCTTTCAGTAGCGCTCTCACCTCAGCATTCAGCCAAGGTCAGGTCCCCGAGATGACTTCTGTTGTTACTTGGCGCTATATAAACAAACTGAACTGAATTGTTTCTGATTCGGATTACCGTATTTTTCGGAGTATAGGTCGCACCTTTTTATCATTTTTTCATGGCCTGTGACCTATACTCAGGTGCGACCTATATATGGCTTTTTATAAAATAAGCTGATTTGTAATCATTTATTAACAAAAATTAAACTGAGACACACTCTTACAATAATGTCAGCTAACAAATATATATTTTTAGGTGTTTATCCTGCTAAAATTATTCATTTATTAAAGAAAAGTTCAGCTCAGACACATATTTGCTATAATTTTTTATCAAACAATTAATTGTTTTTAAGTGTTAATCTTCTTAAAAGCCTTGCTGTGCGCTCCTGTGGAAGAGACATTTGCAGCAGAGCTAAACACGGTCCACATTTTGACATAGGTGCGACCTATACTCAGGTGCGAACTGTATATGGATTTTTCCAATTCTTTGGCAATTGGACAATGCGACCTATTCTCCGGTGCGACCTGTACTCCGAAAAATACGGTACTGTCCTGGTTGTGATGACATCATCAGCACGCTTCGAGATGAAGCCATACAGAGGAGGTGTATTCCTCCAGGCCCACCTCTCTGTCATATGTAGCTGCCTCTCTGAAGACCTGCCAATCTGCACTGAAAACAGTCTTGGAGCACAGAGTCTACATCCCTGGGCCAAACAGTGACTGTCTTCTTTGTTGGCCTAATCCATCTCATCAGCGGACAATATGCTGGCGCCAACATATTGAGATGTGGTCGGAGAGGCCAAGATGGAGGCTTTTTTAGCTTCTTCTGTCTTTCTTTCTTTCGATCACATTTCAATTAAGCTTTTGCTTCTTCGGAGCTTTCAGCGACAAGCGTTCACGCTGCATTTTCACAGGAAATGCAGCTCCTCTGGTTCACCCTTATGCTTAGTCATCAAGGTCTGAATATTGCAGATGTTACTTACATCAATCAGACTTTATTGATAAAGTTCCAAATACAAAAACAACAACAAATAAGTGACTCGGGTTTACTTCTAAGGTTTCTTGGCCTTTAAACAATTTGGGGAAGCCCAGATGATGTCATGACTTTGGAAGCCTTCAATTGGTTTCCTGACAACACTTGAGTTGAGGCACACCTGTGCATCTTTGACATTACTCCTGTTTTCGTCTCCCTGCACTGGCTGCCCGTACATTCCAGGATTCATTTTTAAATTCTTTTATTTGCTTTTAAAGCGCTAAATGGTCTTGCCCCGCTCTATCTGTCCGAGTTGCTGCATCCATACACACCCTTTTGATCCCTCAGGTCATGTGATAAGCTGCTCCTGAGTGTCCCAAAGACAAAACGCAAGCTCAGAGGAGACCGTGCTTTTGCTGTGGCAGCTCCCAAACTGTGGAACGACCTTCCCTTGAACATCATACTCTTCCCTGTCTGTTTTTAAATCTCTTCTTAAAACCCATCTCTTCTCCCTGGCCTATGACACCATCTGAATGTTAACTTTTAATAATTTTAGTCGCTTGTATTATCTGATTGTATGATTACCTGATTTTTTTATTACCTGATTGTGATTGTTTTGTTGTGTGTACAGCACTTTGGTCCTGTAGGTGTTTAAAGTGCTCTATAAATAAAGTTGGTATGGTATGGTATTATGGGAAAATAAAGAAGGAATCTGCCAAGACATCAGAAAGAAACAACCATGGGTATTTCCAGAAACCTGAAGGTTCATTTGTTCAAATAATGAGGTGTGAACACCATGGGAGCTCCTGCCTTCATGCTGCTCAGGAAGAAGACACTTCTGTTCCTGACATGAACGTGTTTTGGTTTTGTGAAGATGGTGGCTGAAGCTCGTCAGCGCAACAAGTCCTGTACTGACATGGGCGGAAGGCACGCAGCAGAGAAGACATTACTTTGAAAACAACATAAGTCAGATTACAGTTTTTATTTTGCGCATACACTCGTTTAATAAACAGAATTGTTTGGCCATAACTATCTTGGTTATATTTGGAGGAAAAAATGTGAAACTTATACCTCCCCAACTGTGAAACACGGGGGTGGCAGCATCATGTTGTGGGGTTTCCTGCTGCACTCACAAAACAGATGGCTTCACATCATGAGGACATCAAGCGGAAGTGTTGAAGCATCTTAAGACATCAGCCAGGAAGTTCCAGCTTGGACACAAACTGGTCTTCAAATGGACAACTCTAAAGAGACCAGTTACAGAGGATTAATGACGCACAGTCAGCGTTTTGCAGCGGCCATCAAAAAATTAGATCTCAGTCCTGCAGAACTGAAAAACCCAGAGTCAGAGCAGTTCAGGAGGAACTGGACTCTAGCAAACTATTCTGAGAAGATTGATAAAGAAAACGTTGGTTACATATTGTAACTCCAGATTCTATGAGTATAAGCGCAGCCCTTTAAGGCTCTCGCTAGTGGGTATATCCATCCACGCGGCAGCGCGCACTGAAAACTTAAGTCCACGCCCACCTGCTGTTGGTGGGTCCCACCGGTCCGTATAAATTATGGTGAGACCGGACAATCAGCTCCCAAATAGCTTTTTCTTCAGCCATTTAAGAACCAGTGAGGCCCAGAGCTTAAAGGGCTGCGCTTATACTCATAGAATCTGGGGTTACAATACGTAACCAACGTTTATTTCGTATAAGCTTCGCCCTTTAAGGCTCTTGCTAGTGGGTTAAAGGTGAAGCAGGATGTAGTCTATGCCTCACTGGGTCCATCCAGAAACAAACATGAAGCATCTGCTCGTACAAACACATTTCATCACTCAGCAGTCTGTGTGCGTAATTATGCGCTCCATGCACAGCAGTGCACCGGAGAAACAAATGATCTCTGGTGAGAGAAAAGGCTGCGATAACAGACCTGCTGCTATGAATAGGAACAACGAAGGTTACAAGCTGTAACAGTGTAACGATAAGCAGAACAGATCAACATTTCCTTATGATGAACAGATCAGTAACATCAGCAGTCATGAACTATGACTGATAATAAACATCACACTACGTCTGCATGCAAGCAAGTGTGAGCCCAGGTTAAAACTCCATGAAAATTAATAATCATTCTATCAGAACCCTGAGAACAGAACGGGTCATGGAGAAAATGGAAACATCACGTAATGCACAAACAGACGCTGAGAGCGGCGTAGTGTAGCTATGCGCACCACGTAACACGAGATCGTACGCACGGGGCAGAGGAGGTGAGACATTGCTTCCTCCTCAGAGTTATGAGGAGGAGGATGAAAACCATTCAAAGTGATCACTCTCGATCTGAAAAAACGTGATGCTTTTAGAAGTAAAAGCAGGATGAAGATGCAACATGTTTGAGCTACCGTCAGCTTGAATCCTGAGACATGAGGAAGCAACAGAGAGAGCAGATAATCACTCGCTCTCTTTGCAGATGTCAGAGCTAACAGCAAGGCTGTTTTAAATGACGGAAATTCAAGTGGAACCTTATCTAGAGGCTCAAACGGAGCTCTAATCAATGCGTGTAAAACCATTGTTAGGTCCCACTGAGGAGCTAGTGGGCGTGACACGAGTCTGTGTCTCTGTAGCCTACCCCTTACATGAAACCGTTTCATCAGTGGGTGATTAAAAACTGTTCTGTCACTGAAACCTTCATGACAGGAAGAAATAGCTGCAGCATAAGTCTTAATTGTGCTGAACGCTAAATTTCTGTCCATCAGCTGCTGTAGAATGACAGCACGTAGCCTAACTGACATGAAATGGTCTCCAAGCCTTTCTTCGCACACCAGCGCTGAAAAGCTGTCCACTTTGATGTGTAAAGCGCTGTGGTAGACGTAGCTCGTGCACCTTGGATTGTACGCACCACATCCTGTGGGAAGCCCAGGCTCTCTAGGCGGGTCCGTTCAGCAGCCAAACCCAGAGGTGCTGACCTATTTCCGGGTAGCTCCTGATCGCTCCTTCTGCCTGGAGGAGCACCTCCTCCCTCCACGGCAGTTTCCATGGCCGGCCCGACACCAGTTGCTGTAGGTTCAGAAACCATAAAGCGTTCTTTCGCTCGGAGCCACGAGGATGACTGACAGCTCTTCCTCCCAGACTCGATCCAGGACCTATGGAATGAGCTGAACCGGAGGGAACGCGTATAAGAGCTTTTTAGGCCACAGACTGTGCGTAAAGGCGTCCACTCCTAGAAGTGGATTGTACCGTGGACTCAGTGAGAACCACAGCTGACACTGGACGTTCTCCCATGTGGCGAACAGATCCACCGCTGCCCTGTCAAATCTGGTCAAGATCTGAGAAACCAGTTCGAGATGGAGGGTCCATTCCCCGTGGCGAGGGCTGCCCCTCAACATTATGTCCACCCCTCTGTTCAAGACGCCGGGGATGTACACTGCTCTGATGGAGAGCAGGTGTTGTTGTGCCCAGTACAGCAGCTGTCTCGCAAAATGCAGCAGCTGGGCTGATCGGACACCTCACTGGCGGTTGATGTATGCTGCTGCCACCTTGTTGTCTGTGTGAATCAGAACATGCTGATTCTGCAGCAGGGGGCAAAGTGCTGAATCACTTTTAACACTGTCAACAACTCGAGCACATTTATGTGATAAGATGTGTGATCTGGCCACCGTGCTTCCACCGTCTGAGACAGACACGTTCCGCCCCAGCCTGACAGAGACGCGTCCGTGAACACCGAGACGTGTGGCGTAGGTCTGCTGATGGGGACTCCCTCCGACAGAGTGAGGGGGTTTCCCCAGTGTCGTAAGTCAGTTCCCACGGAGGGGGGAACAAAGATCATGCGTCTCTTCTGACGCACTGGATCTACGTGCAGGCGGGTAAACCATCTCTGGATTTTTCTCATGTGGGACAGGCCCAGTTTTACGACCATGTGAGCAGCTGACATCATCCCCAAGAGACGCATGACAGTCAGAGCTGTTACTACTCTGCGGGGTTTGACACGGCTGAACTGAGCTGTCAGAGCGTCGGCTCTCTGCTGTGATAATCGGACACACATTGTGTTCGAGTTTAGCTCTACTCCCAGATAAACAATCATCTGGGACGGGAGAACAGAACTTTTGTCCCAGTTTACAGAAAAACCTAGGTTTAACAGATGTTTTGCTAAAACTCTGGTCTGTGTGGCTGCTTCCTCTCTGGATCGGGCTAATAAAAGCAGATCGTCCAGATAGAAGAGAATTCTCATTCCTGCCGTGCGTAAAGGCTGCAAAGTCATCTCCACGCATTTGGAAAACGTGCTTGGGGTGAGGGAGTAACCGAACGGCAGCCTGTTGTACTGATGCGGGACCCCCTGGAAGGGGAAACGCAGAAATTTTCTGTGTTTTGGGATGATGGAGATATGGAAGTATGTGTCCCACAGATTGATGGAGGTTAACCAGTCATTCTGGTGGACGTTTTCCAGCAGATGTTTTATTGTCAACCTGTGGAATTGTCTCTCCATAATCGATTTGTTGAACATGGACAAATCGAGAATGGGTCTCATCCCTCCCGGTTTTTTCGGCACTAGGAAGTAACGGTAATAAAAACCTGTGTTTTCCTCTCCATCGGGAACTCTGGAAATTACATTTTTCATCAGGAGTTCCTGAACTTCTGACTGGAGAGACGATTTCTGTTCTGGAGATGATAGAACTGTCTCTATAATTCCTCTGAACGGTGGGGGGTGAGCTGCAAACTGCAACGTGTAGTCCCTGCTTATCAGTGTGTTCATCCACTTGTCCTGTGAACACACTCGTTGCCACTCTGCGTAACGCTCGGAGAGTGGACGTGCGTGATTTTGTCGTGCCATGGATGTCATGGACATTAACCAGTTTAGAGCCCCTACCGCCGTCACCCGTCACAGTGTTTCTCCGGAGGTGACCCAAGGGGGCTCAGACCGAAAAGGCTGTCTGCATGCCTCTGTGTTACGCTCAGGCTGCAGGCTCATGTCAGAACTGAGGTGAGCTGGCGTGCACTGAGAGGGGGCGTTGACACTTTTGTGAATGAGACGCCGTTTCAGAGGAGGCTGCTGCTGTTGTTGTGGTGTAACACGTTTCCTCCAGCTGTGCGGTGAGCGAGCAGGAGCAGCAGAGAGCGAGGGGTTTTCCTGGACTCGATCTGCTGAGCCGTATCAGTTTTAGCTGACATGACAGGAAAGTGTTTTGTGACATTTTTTGAGCTGCAGTGCCTCTTAAAACAGCTGTTTAGAGGTGACTGACTCGTTCTGTGTGGTGAATGTGTGAAGAAAGGCTGCTGTGAGATCAGCTGATCTGACAGGCAGGCTGGAATCAAATGAAACTTTGCTCTCTGACAGATGTTTTTGTTTTATTTCAAAATGCACATCAGAATCACACACATTCCCCCCAACAAGTCATTTCTTGGACTGCCTCCTCCATGGGTCCTGCAGTTGGCTGGTCCAGGATGGTGCTTTGCTGACGGCCTCTGGGGAAGCGCTAGGTTGTAGCTGGTTGACGCGCCAGGGTGGCTGTTCCCTGTTGGAGGGGGCCGGCAGATGAGCAGGGCGGGGAGCTGCTACTGCAACTGTGGAGCGCCTCTGCTGCTGTCGCTGCTACGGCGGTCCCTCCAGCGGCCGGAGGAGCGTGAGGGGGACTGTGATGTCACCAGGTTGCGTACAGTCTCCGAGACCTCCTCGTTTCTCTGCAATTTTTCAAGAATGTTCTTGAAATTGGCCCCAAACAGCGCATCTGGAGAGATGGGGCCCTCCAGCAGGTCCCTCTTGCAGCCTCTCGGGCACGGACGGAGAGAGGCGGAGCCAAGTGGTCCTCTGAATCGTGGTCATCCAGGCAGTGGGACGGGAAAAGCAGACCGCAGATGTGGCACACAAGTTCAGGATGACGTCGGCAGCCTTACAAAAGGAGCTCTTCGTCTCCTCCGGCAGGTCTGCTTCCTCCAGCCTCTTTGAGATGCTGAAGGCCAGCAGGGTGACGTTGCTGTTTGCAGTGGCCACCTGGAACGAACATTGATAAGCTCGGTTGGAGAGCTTAATGGTCGTTTGGTCATGCTTTCCTGGAGGGACAGGTCGTTGGCCCATCCTGGAAGCCTTTGCCCCGAATGGCTACGCAAGGCTTTGCTCCAGAGGAGGAACCGAGGGAAAACTCTGCTCGGTAAAACCCTCCACTCTGGTGATGGTGGTGAAGGTGGAGACAGGGAGCCTTCAGTTTGCCAGGCCCAGCTGCAACCTCATTCCAGCGTGACGTCAAAGCTGGAAAGGAGGGCCAGATGGGGTCAGGGCGATTAGCTGGGACAGCGCCAAAACCTTCCCGCCAGATCATCCGATGGGGCGGGGAAGGAAGAGGGACAGAAAAAAATCCCTTAGCGCTAGCTTGGCCTCCTGAATTATGCCTGGCAGTTTCAGGAGGAGAGCGCCTGCAGTTAGTAGCGGAGCGGTCACCAGTGTAGGAAAAAAAAAAAAACCTGAGGTGGTTGAGCATTCGCTCAACCAAGCCTCTTGGGGTGTTTTAGGGCAGCGTTTAATGGCGTGTGCGCACCACACGTTTCATGCAGGCTAAAAAACAGGCTGCATGTTGTGCATAAAAAGAACAGGCCCTATAATTGCGCTAACAGCAGATGTGCGCTTCTGTAGCTTTTCATGCAAAAACAACGCCACAAAGAACCGTTTTCTTCCTGGTCGGGGTTTTAAATAAATAAAGACATCACTCACCACTTCCTGCGGCTATGTTGAAAAACTTCCCGGTGACATCTGTTAGCCGCTGCCATCATGCTCTCCAGGAGGAGAGAAGCAGTGGGGCTATTGCTAGCATCACCTTTTCCGACGGAATCATCCAATTCACTTCGCGGTTCTGTCAAAACCAAAAGGCGATAGCGTCGTCCAGCGAGTAGTTTTCCGCCACGGAGAAAAAACTCCTCGACATTAGCCTGTAGCTTGTTAGCCTGAAAAGGGCTGCTCGTCTGCCTCTCTTCTGGAAGAAGGAGCTCACAGGGACGACAGCAGGAGGTGGGGCGGGTGGTGCTGGAGCTGAACAACGACTTATCTTCTTCGTTAAACAGTGCTCGCTGGATGAAGAAAAATAGGGAGCTGATTGTCCGGTCTCACCGTAATTTATACGGACCGGTGGGGCCCACCCACAGCAGGTGGGCGTGGACTAAAGTTTTCAATGTGCGCTGCTGCGCGGAGGGATGTACCCACTAGCGAGAGCCTTAAAGAGGTCCTCAACTCACCGTGAAACGGTAACTCCACCCCCAGACCTGATTCAAAATCCCTCATGAAAATGGGAGTGTCGACATGGAGAGGAGGTGGGTGGTTGAGCTGCGTTCACGCCCCCTCTATCAACAAACTAAAACAAACTAAAACTCCAGCAAACAACTTACAGCAAGCAAAAACAAAGAATAAATATGTAGATGTATTTATCTATACCCACCCGATCTATCCAAAACAAAAGGCCTAAAAATAAAAAAATACCAATTCCGTGACCAGGGTTCAAACCTGGGTCTGTCGGATCCCAAACCTGTAACCTACACCATTGCCCTATCATGGCATATGTACATTACTCATCCATCGCAATATAAGAAAACAAATACAACCAAATAGTTTTGATGTAGTGAAAAGTATTCCTAAAATAAGTTAAAATATACGAATAAATATTGCCATTCCAAAAACTATAATATGCTTCTTTGCAGTACTTTTCCGGAGTGCAATGTGCCACTTCCATATAAGGTATGAACTGCAGCGCAGACCTTCTCATCTCTGCAGGGGATTGGCTCTGCTTGAACCACTCGTGACATCAGAGTGTACAAGACACGTCAGAGTGAACAGTCCTTGACCAATAAGAAAATTAAGCTGCAATACCTATGTTCAACCCATAGGGTTACCGTAAACACGTTTTTAGACCAAATATTGCCAATTTAAACTAATACGCACAAATATGTGAAGATTAACAGACATAGTGCTATACAACATTTTAGACACATTCTAGGGAGTTTATCAGCTAAAAAAGTTAATTTTGAGTTTAGTTCCTCTTTAAAGGATGAAGCTTATACGAAATAGAACCCAAAACATACAGTTTAAAGGTAAAGCTATTAAATGTATGCAAACTTAAGTTAATTAAAAACTTCTCTCATTCTTTGTGAATTCAATAAATATAATTTTAATAAATTGTAAGTAACCAAAAACAACACGGTGGCACAGTTGGTAGAGCTGCTGCCTCTCAGCAAGCAGGTCGCTGGTTCAAATTCTGATCCGGGGTCTTTCTGGGTGGTTTGCATGTTCTCTACATGCTGCGTGGGTTTTCTCCCACAGACCAAAAACATGTTAGTGAAATTTTCACTAGGTGTGAGAGTGAATGGTTGTCTCGTTTGTCTCTAGCTGTCCCTGTGATGGACTGGAGACCTGTCCAGGTGTCCCTAGATGGACCTGTCCAGGGTGTCCCCTGCCTCTCTCACAGTGATGGCTGGACATGAGACACGAAAAGGAAGAAGCAGGTAAACGGATGGACGTCAGAGAAAAAAAAAGTTTATTTTTTAATGTGTAAACATCTGGATTAATCTGTATCCTTATACAGCTGCAATTCGTGCATTTTCATTAACTCTAGGTTTATAAATCCAACAGAATCTTCAGAACAAAAATCTGCAACAAACTCCCAACAAATAAAAGCACAAGATTTCAGTTCTTGAGTTTTTCTGCAGAAGCTCGGAGTTGAAGCCTCTTTCACGTGTTGACAACAGAAAAAAGTCCAAAGTGTCGTGAACATTCCTCAACAATCACACGTTTAATAAAATAGTTAAAAAGCTTTGAAGGAAACTGTGCCTGCGTCTAGACCAGAAGCTGGGAGATGAAGGCCACGTCTCAAGTGAGGTTTTTAAAAGACAATATATTCCAGATGTTTTGATTCCTCTGTAAAGTCTGAGAAGTTTTCGTATGTTTACAGATTTTTTAAAAATCTATTTGAGCTCCAGTTCCTTGATGAGCTGGAACATGTGAAAATCTAAAATATATCAAGTGTTTACTCTGTACATTCACCTTGTACACAAATACTGTACACATGAACTGCAGTGCAGCCACTAGTTAAACATGTTTTTTAAGTTAAAGCAGTAACACCTAAGTAGAAAACAAACATTTATTCACAGTTAAGTTGCATGAAATCTTGTTTTGACATTTTTATATTAAAAAAACTAACATTCCTGTGCATTTTCATTAACTCTAGGTTTATAAACCCAACAGAGCCTCAGAACCAAAATCTGTCCGGGCAACCGCCAACAAATAAAACCACAAGATTTCAGTTCTGGAGTTTTTCTGCAGAAGCTCGGCGTTGAAGCCTCTAACGTTTTTCTCTGACGATCATGCTGCTGTTGCTTTGAAGCTGAGCGAGCAACTTTCTGAATCCACACGGAGTCTTCTTCTCTGCTACCTGCTTGGACCCGACCTCGGTCTGTTTTGTTGTCTTCTTCTCTTGTACCTGCTTGGACCCGACCTCGGTCTGTTTTGTTGTCTTCTTCTCTTGTACCTGCTTGGACCCGACCTCGGTCTGCTTTGTTGTCTTCTCTTGTACCTGCTTGGACCCGACCTCGGTCTGCTTTGTTGTCTTCTTCTCTGCTACCTGCTTGGACCCGACCTCGGTCTGCTTTGTTGTCTTCTTCTCTGCTACCTGCTTGGATCCGACCTCGGTCTGTTTTGTTGTCTTCTTCTCTTGTACCTGCTTGGACCCGACCTCGGTCTGCTTTGTTGTCTTCTTCTCTGCTACCTGCTTGGATCCGACCTCGGTCTGCTTTGTTGTCTTCTCTTGTACCTGCTTGGACCAAACCTCAGTCTGCTTTGTTGTCTTCTTCTCTGCTACCTGCTTGGATCCGACCTCGGTCTGCTTTGTTGGTTTCAGGTCAGCTGGTGAGGGAGTGACCTCTACAGCCAGGTCTGGGTTGGCCCGTTGGTCCGCTTTAGGATTGTTACGTCTTTCAGAACCAGCGCTGATGTTGGCATGAGAATCAAGACGTTGTTGCTTAACAACGCGACAACCCTGAGGACCATCTCTTCTCCTCTTCGTCCCAGTACTCCTCCTCTTCTTCCTCCTTGCTGGCAGCGTGACCCGTCTCAGGTTCCTGCCGGTGATGCATCAGGAGACATCTGACATGAAAGCCACCTGACGTGAAACAGACAATAACTCATTACCTGCGAAGAAAAATGTGCATCCTTGAGCAGACTGGGGACTCTGCGGGCCACGAAGGGACTTCCTGATCCAGCTGTACGTCCCTCAAAAGCTTCCTGACAAAACAAAAGAACACGGGTGCAACACATCTGAATGATGCTCCAAATTAAAAGCAGCAACCAAACACATGGAATGAAAACTGGTCTTACCGTGTAGACTCAGGCTGTCTTCTGGACCTAAATCTTTTTATCAGGACCCACTGGTCACATGTCAGAGACCTGGGATCTGAGGAGCAGACAGAAAACAGAGGCTGGCTTGAGACGAACAGTTAAACTCATAACATATGCAGTAGTCCCTCGTTGTTCGCAGGGGATCCATACCCTGAAGCCCCGCGATAAGTGAAAAACCGCAAAGTAGGAATAGTAGAGTTGTAAATAAAAACAGGATTCCAAAAAAGTTGGGATACCAAACAAACTGTGAATAAAAACTGAATGCAATGATGTGGAGATGGCAAATGTCAATATTTTATTCGTAATAGAACATAGATGAAAGATCAAATGTTTAATCTGAGTAAATGTAAAATTTTAAAGGAAAAATATGTTGATTCAAAATTTCACTGTGTCAACAAATCCCAAAAAAGTTGAGACAAGTAGCCATAAGTGGCTGGAAAAAGGAAATTGAACATATAACGAACAGCTGGAAGACCAATTAACACTAATTGGATCAATTGACAACATGATTGGGTACAAAAAGAACTTCTCAGAGTGTCAGTGTCTCTCAGAAGCCAAGATGGTAAGAGGATCACCAATTCCACCATTGTTGCACAGAAAGATAGTGCAGCAATACCAGAATGGTGTTACCCAGCATAAAATAGCAAAGACTTTTAAGTTATCATCATCAACCGTGCATAACATCATCAAAAGATTCAGAGAATCTGGAACAATCGCTGTGTGTAAGGGTCAAGGCCGTAAAACTCTACTGGATGCTCGTGATCTCCGGGCCCTTAAACGTCACTGCACCTCAAACAGGAATGCCACTGTCAAGGAAATAACAGAATGGGCTCAGGAATACTTCCAGAAAGCATTGTCAGTGAACACAATCCACCGTGCCATCCGCCGTTGCCAGCTGAAACTCTACAGTGCAAAGAGGAAGCCATTTCTAAGCAAGCTCCACAAGCTCAGACGTTTGCACTGGGCCAGGGGTCATTTAAAATGGAGTGTGGCAAAATGGAAGACTGTTCTGTGGTCAGATGAGTCACGATTTGAAGTTCTTTATGGAACACTGGGACGCCATGTCATCCGGACCAGAGAGGACAAGGATAGCCCAAGTTGTTATCAACGCTCCGTTCAGAAGCCTGCATCACTGATGGTATGGGGTTGCATGAGCGCTTGTGGCATGGGCAGCTTGCATGTCTGGAAAGGCACCATTAATGCAGAGAACTATGTTCAGGTTCTAGAACAACATATGCTCCATCTAGACGTCATCTCTTTCAGGGAAGACCCTGCATTTTTCAACAAGATAATGCCAGACCACATTCTGCAGCAATCACAACATCATGGCTACGTAGGAGAAGGATCCGGTACTGAAATGTCCAGCCTGCAGTCCAGATCTTTCACCTATAGAGAACATTTGGTGCATCATAAAGAGGAAGGTGTGACAAAGAAGGCCCAAGATGATTGAACAGTTAGAGGCCTGTATTAGACATGAATGGGAGAGCATTCCTATTTCTAAACTTGAGAACCTGGGGCCTCATGTACAAAGACTTGCGTGGATTTCTTACTGAAAAGTGACGTACGGTCAAATCCAGAAAAGTGTCTACGCACAAAAAAATCCAGATTTATCAAACTGTGCGTACAAAACTATTTAATGAAACAACAAGAAATAGAACAATACATGAAATGAAAGGAAGCAGACGATTTCTTGTTTTGTAATTAGTTTTCATGTGTATTTAAATCTGGAAGGAAAAAAAAAGAAAAACGTTGTACCATGCGAGATTCGAACTCATGACCTTTGGAACTAAAGGCAAGCACGCTACACACTGACCTAAACGTAGGCATATTGGTACAGCTTGGTTAACTTCTTATTTAAAGAAATCACATCTCATTGTTGTCAATATAGTTGCCACTATTTGGCGCATGCTTTTATATCCACTCATCTAATTGCGTCCATGTGGATGTAATAATCGTTAATCATGTGTGTTTGGTGGGATTAATGATTGTTTTCACATCATGGACACAGTTTCTCAGAATCACCTGTAAGTGTCGCCAAAGGAACAAAGACCACAGAAACGTGCGTACGCCAACAGGGGAGCTTGCGTGGAGGTGCGCAGATATTCACGTTCAGTTCAGTTTTGATACATACGGGGTTTTGCGTGGAAAGTGACGTGCGCACGGTTTTTGTGCGTGCGCACGGTTGATACATGAGGCCCCTGGTCTCCTCTGTCCCCAGACGTCTGTTGAGTGTTGTAAGAAGAAGGGGGGATGTCACACAGTGGTAAAAATGGACTTGTCCCAACTTTTTTGGGATTTGTTGACGCCATGAAATTTTGAAACAACATATTTTTTCCTTAAAGTGATACATTTCGTGATTTGTGTTCTATTCTGAATAAAATATTAGATGTTGGCACCTCCACATCATTACATTCAGTTTTTATTCACAATTTGTTTAGTGTCCCAACTTTTTGGGAATCCGGTTTGTAGTTAAATTAAAATATTTGTCCCTCTTGACAAACTCTAATAAAGAAATTAATATTTAAGCTGAAGGGAGCTCATACTGAAGCAACCTGTCAACATTTACCTAGAATGCAATGCAACATAAATAAAATGGCAACATTCATATACCAATATTTTTAAAATTCTTCTTCTTCTTTCGGCTTTTCCCTTTTCAGGGGTCTCCACAGCGAGTCATCCTCCTCCACCTCACTCTGTCCTCTACATCCTCTGTCCTCACTCCAACTACCTCCATGTCCTCTCTAACTGCATCCATATATCTCCTCTTTGGTCTCCCTCTTTGTCTTTTTCCTGGCAGCTGCATTTCTAACATCCTTCTACCAATATACCCACTGTCCCTCCTCTGGACATGTCCAAACCATCTCAGTCTGGCCTCCCTAACTTTATCTCCCAGTTGTTTAACATGTGCTGTACCTCTGATGATCTCATTCCTGATCTTATCCATCCTTGTCACTCCTAAGGAGAACCTCAGCATCTTCATTTCTGCTACTTCCAGTTCTTTCTCCTGTCTTTTTGTCAATGCCACTGTCTCCAGACCATACAACATAGCTGGTCTCACCACTGTCTTGTAAACTTTTCCTTTGACCTTTGCTGACACCTTTTTGTCACAAATCACTCCTGAAACTTTTCTCCATCCACTCCATCCTGCCTGGACTCTCTTCTTCACCTCTTTACCACATTCCCCATTTTCCTGGACAGTGGACCCCAAGTACTTGAAGTCCTGCACCTTTGTGACCTCTGACCCTTGTAGCCTCACTGTTCCACCTCCTCCCTCTCATTCACACACATGTACTCTGTCTTACTACGGCTGACTTTCATTCCTCTTCTTTCAAGAGCATACCTCCACCTCTCCAAGTTCTCTTCCACTTGTTCCCTGTTCTCACCACAGATCACAATGTCATCTGCAAACATCATAGTCCATGGGGATTCCTGCCTGACCTCATCTGTTAGTCGGTCCATCACCAGAGCAAACAAGAAGGGGCTCAGAGCCGATCCTTGATGCAATCCCACCTCCACCTTGAAGCTATCTGTCACTCCCACAGCACATCTCACCACTGTCCTGCTGTCCTCATACATGTCCTGTACCAGTCTAACATACTTTTCTGCCACTCCAGATTTCCTCATGCAATACCACACCTCTTCTCTTGGTACCCTGTCATATGCTTTTTCTAAATCCACAAACACACAATGGAGTTCTTTCTGACCCTCTCTGTACTTCTCTATCAACATCCTCAAAGCAAAGATGGCATCTGTGGTGCTCTTTCTTGGCATGAAACCATACTGCTGCTCACAGATAGTCACCTCTTGTCTAAGCCTTCCTTCCACAACTCTCTCCCAGATCTTCATTGTGTGGCTCATCAACTTAATTCCCCTGTAGTTGCTACAACTCTGTACATCACCCTTGTTCTTAAAAATGGGAACCAGCACACTTCTTCTCCATTCTTCAGGCATTTTCTCACCCTCAAATATTCCATTAAATATTTGAGTCAAAAACCTCACTGCCATCTCTCCAAGACATTTCCAAACCTCCACTGGTATGTCATCAGGTCCTACTGCCTTCCCCTTCTTCATTCTTTTCAGAGCTTTCCGGACTTCACCCTCACTAATCTTTCCCACTTCCTGGTCCACAGTTTCTATGACCTCCACTCTTCTTTCTCTTTCATTCTCTTCATTCATTAGCTCCTCAAAGTAATCCTTCCATCTTCCCATCACACTCTCCTCACTTGTTAGAACATTCCCATTCCCATCTTTAATAAGCCTAACCTGCTGCACATCCTTTCCAGCCTGATCCCTCTGTCTTGCCAATCGGTACAAGTCCTTCTCGCCCTCTTTAGTGTCCAGTCTCCCATATAACTCATTGTACGCCCTCTGCTTTGCCTTAGCTACTTCCCTCTTTGCTCTATGTCCCATCTCCTTATATTCCTGTCTCCTCTCTTCAGTCCTCTCACAGTCATATTTCTTCTTGGCTAATCTCTTTCTTTGAATGGCGTCCTGCACTTCACTATTCCACCACCAGGTTTCCTTATCATCCATTCTCTGTCCAGATGACACACCAAGTACCTTCCTACCTGTCTCTCTAATTACTGTTGCTGTAGTAGCCCAGTCACTTGGAAGCTCTTTCTTACCACCCAGAGCCTTTAACAGCTCGTCTCTGAATTTCTCACAACATTCTTCCTTCTTTAGCTTCCACCATTTGGTCTTCTTCTCTGATTTTACTCTTTTTCTCTTCTTCGCAACAACAGTCATTCTACACACAACCATCCGATGCTGTCTGGCCACGCTCTCCCCTGCCACAACCTTACAGTCTCCAATCTCCCTCAGGTTTCCTCTTCTACACAGAATGTAGTCGACCTGCGTACTCCTTCCTCCACTCTTATAGGTCACTCTATGTTCCTCCCTCTTTTGGAAATAGGTATTGACTATAGCCATTTCCATTCTCTTGGCAAAATCCACCACCATCTGTCCTTCCTGGTTTCTTTCCTTGACACCAAACCTACCCATCACTTCCTCATCCCCTCTGTTTCCTTCACCAACATGTCCATTCAGGTCTGCTCCAATCACCACTCTTTCCTCCCTGGGAATACTCTCTATCACTTCATCCAGATCTTTCCAAAATGTATCTTTCTCCTCCCTAGGGCTGGGCGATATGGAAAAAATCATATATCACGATATGGACTTTTTTATATCATGATAACGATATATATCACGATATATACAACACGATGTGTGTGTGTGTGTGTATGTGTGTGTGTTACACAGGAAAAATTTGGACCAAAGTTTTTTTATTTTATTATTTTACTACAGATAGTTACAATTATAAGAATGTGAACAAAAAGAACAAGGAAATTTGGACCAAAGTAGAAACTAGATCTACCTAAGATCTACCTTAATTCAAGGAGTACGATTATGGAATGACTTAATGACAAATGTTAAGGAAGCCAAATCATTCCTTGTATTTAAGAAACTGGTAAAAAATGAATTGCTAAAAAAATATAAATGAATCTAATTTAATGTGTGATATATGTGAATTGAAAATTGACTGAGTTATTTACTTATTTTGTTATTATAGAAAATATTGTTTGAACTGTTATTAGATGAATAAGGAGCAGATTTAATAAGATTTATTCTTCATCTGCTACCTTTCATTTTATTTTTTATTTTTTTTCTATTATGAATACGTTAATTGTTGTATTTCATATTATAAAATGAATAAACTAACAAACAAACAAACAACTCCTTTTCTACTTTGGTCCAAATTTTTCCTGCAGGTGGCGGTAAAACAACAGCTGCTAATGAAACTCACGAAGAAGAAATCCGCTCTGAAGTTTGAGTAAACAAAGCAAGAAACAGAAAAGAGAAAACGTTGCGTTTGATTGCGGTTCTGTTGTGTCTCTGGTCTGTTTTGTATTGGTTAACTGGACCCGAGTTCGGACTCGGTTGGACTCTGGGTTCGTGTCCTCTGGACCCATTTTGTCTCAGAGTTTCAGCGGAGCGAAATAATGGAAGCTAACAAGGTGAGCTTCCCCCTCTTTTTGGTAAAAGTTATTCTTCTTGGGCTGCCTGTGCAGCTGTTTTCTCCTTGTTGAGACACCGGCTTCATGCGCCTGCGGCTCTGTTGCTCTCGAGTTTAACAACGTAAAGCATGTGTCGCAAACCCGCGCGTGCGTCAAACATAAAGCAGCGCCGTCATCTCGCAAAACCCCATATGAAGCTTCTTTGCGACAGTTATTTTTTTATTCTTATTTATCACGATAGAGACGATAGAAGGAAAGTAGCACGATAGACACGTTTCTATCGTCCCCACGATATATATCGTCATATCGCACAGCCCTACTCCTCCCCATCACATCCAACCTGTGGAGCATAACCACTGACTACCGTATTTTCCGGTGTATAGGTCGCACCTTTTTATGGTTTTTTCAAGGCCTGCGACCTATACTCAGGTGCGACCTATATATGGCTTGTTATCACTTTCGGCGAAACAAATTTTTAAATCCAGCTCATTTCACAATTACGTTCATTTATTAAGGAAAAGTTCAGCTCAGACACATATTTGCTATAATTTTTATCAAACAAATAATTGTTTTTAAGTGTTAATCTTCTTAAAAGCCTTGCTGTGCGCTCCTGTGGCAGACATTTGCAGCAGAGCTAAACGTAGGTGCGACCTATACACCAGTGCGACCTATCTAGGGATTTTTCCAATCTATTGGTGATAATTGGATGGTGCGACCTATACACAGGTGCGACCTATACACCAGAAAATACTGTATGTTTAGCATCAGACCTTCTACTTCTACCTTTAGACACATCACCCTATCTGACACTCTCTTCACCTCTACTACATTCTTTGCCAACTCCTCCTTCAGGACCACCCCTACTCCATTTCTCTTTCTATCCACACCATGGTAAAACAGTTTGAACCCTGCTCCAATACTGCGAGCCTTGCTGCCCTTCCACTTGGTCTCTTGGACACATAAAACATCTACCTTTCTTCTCTGCATCATGTCAGCCAGCTCTCTACCTTTGCCTGTCATTGTCCCCACATTTAGAGTTGCAACCCTCAGTCCTACATTCTTCACTTTCCTCCTCTCCCTCTGTCTCCTGACACGTTTTCCTCCTCGGCGTCTTCGACCAATGTTTTTAAAATTATACAAACAAAATAACCTACAGTATTTTTAAGGTCCCTTGTTTTTCAGATGTCTATTGTTGCAGCTAGTCATACATCCTTTTAATGAGTTTTCCTTAACCAATTAATTTAATAAATATAGGATCACTTATATTACACAATAATTTTATTAAACTGGCAATAATCTGCAGAAATTTGCTTTTACACTGACATTGAAGAAGCGTTTATTGATGTCAATGACCAGTGGCGGCCCGTGAAATGTCCGGGGAGCTATGTCTATAAAAAAAATAGAAAATGATATACAGTTTTGTTGGGTACCAGCAGCACACGAGGGGGTGGAAGGGAATGACAGTAGATGTGAGGAATGTGGGGATACAGAAAGTGTAGACCATGTACTGATTGAGTGCACTAAATTGATAGAGAGAGATTGAAAGAAAAAGTCAAAGAGACAGGGAGAGTTTGGAGTTTAGGAGGAATATTAGGAACTGAAGGTGATAGGGATAAAATAAATGATATTAGAAAAGCATTGTTTAAATATTTACAAAACATCAATTTTAAAAATGGAATACTGTGTACCGGTACACTTAACTGTATAAGGAAAGGATGCCATGAGCTACACACTCTTGCTCAGTAGGTGAGCGTATGCACCTAAATGATGTTTGCAATCCGCCAATAAACCAAAAGAAGAAGAAGAAAAATAAACCCACGAAGAAGAATCCAACCACCAAAAGTGTTTTTGTAGCTGCGATGGAAAGCATGGCTTTAACTTTAATAAAATGACTAGTCAGCTCGGTGCAGCACTTGCAATAATTTTATATTGTGCAAAGGAGAGTGAAGTAAAAACGTGGCCCGTCTTTTGACAGCTTCGCCGGATTATTTTCGCTCAGAAGTACAATACAATACAACTTTATTTATAAAGCACTTTAAAACAACACCGTTGGCCAAAGTGCTGTACACCAACACAGACAAGCATACAACTATAAACTCAACAATAACAGTGGTCTGTCTCTATATCAGGTAAATAAAACTATAAACTACGTCTCATACCAACATTAAGGTAGCTAACAAGTTATACTCGATTTAAAACGGTAAGTCAGCTCAAATGCAAACACGATGCTAACGTTAGCTCGTATTTTTTTCTTGGACAAACAACCTGAAATGGCTAGGTTAGTTGCAATGACAACAGAGCTAATAATGCAAAGCTAACGGGATATGTTTGTTTAAATGTTTGCAGGGACATGGTGAAAACCATCAACCCAAATACACCACCTACCATGGACCACTTGTCAAATAAGTTAATCCCACCTTGTTATAAGGTGGAGAATAACTGCTCTGCTCTAGATGGATGACATGTCTGGCAACAGATCCAGAGAAAACTGAGCAAGTGAAAGGTCATTCATGTACAACTGTCCTTTCTGCTATTAAAATCTGAAATCTAAATACTAGTAATTTTCTTTCTGGTCAACAGAAGAATATTGTGGAGATGATGGGGTCACCATGCAGTCTGAAGAAAGGCCTGAGAATGAGGGAGTGGAGGAGGAGAGTGTATGATGAAATTATATACATTCTCAATAATGATTTAATAATCCCTTTTTACTGATAATACTGATGAACCTGTTGTTTGTCTGCTACAAATAAAGTCCAGTTGTTTCTGTATTGAACACCTTTTTTTGATTAAAAAAATGTAATCAGTCAGAGAAAGGTAACTGTGTGGTTGAACAGAGCTGCTTCTAGCCTCCTCACTGCTATTGTATTATATTATTTGGGTATTATGTGGGTTGTAGCGGTGGCGTCTCTCCACTTCTCAGAAACATCCAGGCTGGACCAGAGGATCCCTCACCATAATCACCTCCTGCCGTGTCCTGTGTGCAGTGGAAGAAAATGTTTAAGGGGTGCTACAAACAGGTTCATAAAACCATATAGCAGACATCTGTTGAATATAAAAGTTTATATTGTCTGATATTTAACAGGTTTGACTTCAGCTCAACTTTTGTACACAAGCTTGAGTTAAAATAACTTGCTTCAAAACGGAGTAAGTCCTAAGTAGATTTTCAAAAGTGATGTTCTTTGGAATAATGATCAGACAAGACTGTTCAAGTTGCAAATTGTACATTTGAGTCTCTTGAGTCTGAAGAACTTTCTGGTTTTAGATAATTACTGAATGTGGCATCAGAGCATTTTTCTGCAGGACCAATTTCTTTTTAATGAGTTTTAGCAAGTAGCAAAGATTCAGATGCAGCTAAATCTGCTCAAAACCCAACAATAATTGAATAATAAATATGTAAGAATAAAGCCTTAAACACAACGTTTAGAAAACACTTTTGTAAGATCTGGTTGAGTGGCATATCAGTCAGGAATGGTAATATAATAATATAAGCATTAGATAAAGGCTAGCATTAGCATGCTAGCTCCACAAATAAATTCACCAGAATAAACAGTCAGCTGAAGTTTTTTTTCCACAAACAGCCATATAAAAATTGAGAGGCCTATAAGTCAGAAATGCAAATAGACATTAGATAAAGGGCTTTTAATTATTAAAAACTTACCTGCAGCCAGCCTGCTTGTCACTGCACGGCTCATTTTCCAGAAAAATATAATAAAAATAATAATAAATAAACAAACGACACCGGAAACAAGCTATCGGCAGAGAGCTCACGTTGGACTCTTCAGGGCGTAGAAAACTGCGCCCTGAAGAGTCCCATGGTTTTGTAACGTCGTGGAATAACTGCGCATGCGCAAGTTATAACGAGAGTCAATGGATAAGTTCAGAACGCCCCCAAACAGGAAATACGTCATCAATCAGAAAACGTTTTTTGAAACAAACAATATAACTCATCATTACTCATAAAATATTTATCCTACACAACTAAAAACATATACAGGTAGTCCCCGACTTACGAACGAGTTCCGGACCTACAGGCCGTTCGTAACACGAAATCGCTGTAAGTCGGATCACATAATTTATTTTTATAAATAAATAAATGTATAGTACTATACAGTTACCAAGCACTTAGCCTATCCTAATCCTAATTGTCTCCCTTTCATATAAAGGGAGCTAGCTCCCTTTATGTGAATGAAGCCTGCTAGGGAGGAGGGAGATAATTCAACTCACTCCTTCATCTTTAAAAACTGTGTTAACAATAAGAGAGAAAAGTACCAAAAACTTGAATACTTGTTTGTATTTATAGCCTTTGATTTGTTGCTTTTATCTAGTGGTATTTCATTGCTTATTTTTGTTTTAATGGCCAAGTTTAGATTATTTTAGCTTTCAGCATTCACACTATAGACTTTTATGCATTCATGGAATTTTGTTTAAAACATCATTTCGTGTTGCTTGCACAAACCATTATCTAGGAGTTTATTTTTGATTGGAGCTTTCGTTCTCGTTGCCTTCTGGTAGCGTTCACGACAGGCTGAGCACAAAGCCTGAGAAGACTTAGGCTTTTTGAAGGTGGCATAGTTGGGGACGGAAGGACCAGAAGCTATACTGCTGCAGTCAGAGGCAGCATTCTCATCTGACTCATCCAGTCCGTAATACACAAACCCTACCGCCTCAGAGCCGGTGATGAGGTCGATTAAGTCCTTCCCATCATCTTCATCAACCTTACAATCATCGTCGTCCTTCAGCTGTGTCCTTCTTGTCTGACCTCTCGGTTTATCCGGGGAGACATTTTGTTTTGGCTTTGGACTTTTCTGGACTTTCTTCTTGGAGGCCTTTGATAGTCTGGAGGAGCACTGAGGAGACATGAGTCTGTTCCACTTCAAGTTATACTCAAAACATCTGTGGAACAGAACAGCACTCATTACTCATGATAAACTATACAGTACAGTATGTGTTTTGTGTCAAAGTTTGCTCTGCATAACAACAAACAGGCCATCAAAGAGCATTTGCACAGGTTGATGTATTTTTATTCAAACTCCCCATAATCTTACCTGTAATATTCTATTTTTACAGACAGGAAATCAGAGCATATATCCAAGCCATCTGCATCATATCTGCAAGAACCAAAGACAAAAAAAAATCACTGACAGATATCCAAATAATGAAATATAACAGTTTAATACATTAGACGTACCGGTAGTCTTTTGACATCTGTTAGAAACCCAGTGTTGTTTGGATGTAAAAACAATATTTAACCAAAAGGAGTACAGTAGTTCACAATGAATTAGCTTGAACAAATTCTTACTCTGTGCTGTATGAAAGTCCTTAAAAGCTTTTATTTGTAATTTCTAAATTAGAAGTTGCATCAAGTTCAAAGTCCAATAAAAAATAATTGATAATAATCCATCCAAATAACATAAAATTAAAAAGGCAAAAACTTGAAAGTACTTTTGAATATGATGACGTAGTCTTTCAGTTTCTGATTTTTTAAATTAAAACCATTGATCAGTTCCTGATCTAAATCTAAATCTAAAATCTTGATATTGCTTTTAGTTTCCATTTTATGTAATACTGTAATTCTAAAAAAAGACAAATGGATGCTGCTTTTTTTTTTTTTTTTAGAACAAGTTCAGTTCAAAAACAAGAAAATGTGGACCGCTCAAACCTGGAATGAATCATAACAAATTCATTCACCTCCCACCCAGCGACTGCTGGAGGAAAGCTCCAGCTCTCAGTGATGCTGAACAATAACAGGGGAGGGGGGTTAGATAGCCTTTTACTACAGTGCCTATAAAAACTGCACACTCCCTTGGACATTTTTCTCTTTTATGTCCGTCTTACATCAAATGTGGTCAACATGAATTGGCCTTGTTCACGGCTGTGGCTGAGTGGTTAGAGCAGTCGTCCTCCAATGGGAGAGTTGGGGGTTCGAATCCACCAGCAGTCACATGCCGAAGTGTCCCTGGGCAAGACACTGAACCCCTCATTGTCTCCAATGTGTGTCCCATCAGTGTATGAATGTGATAAAGCTCTGATGAGTCTCTTTAGAATGATTTGTTCAATTAGCTTTGTAGAGATCTAGTAGAGTGATGTATGAATCTGTAAATGATGCATAGATTGTTGTAAAGAGCTTTGAGTGTCTTCATAAGATAGAAAGGTGCTATATAAGTACTGTACAGTCCATTTACCTTTTTTTCTAAACCTTTCAATGTCAAAACAAATTTTAATTTTTTCAGTGATACTTTTAAATTAAATTAAAGGTGCTATGTGTAACTTTCTGTAGAGCGCAGAACTTAGAAAAATTTTCAACAGGCAAAGCATTCTGGTCCCTCCCCCTCAGAGCCATATATGGCTCTGCTCCCCCTGGCCCTGCTGAAATTCAAATTCAAGCTCTGTTTTTATTGGCTGGTTAACGGCGGGTCACTCTGTGTTTTTAGTGTTTTTATAAATGCTGATAGAGAAGCAAGGGGACTATAGTTTTTTTCAGAGATTACTTTGTCTAACATCAGTCTGTCAGTAGATAGTGACAGAGTGAAGAAATATGTTAAAAATATATTGTTAGAAAAGTTACAGACTGCACTACAAACTTACATAGTGCAGCTTTAAATATGTAACAAAACAAGTGATTGCCTAATTATTCACCCCTTTAAAGTGACTGTCCTAATTCAACAGAGTAAAGATTATTCCAAAGTACACATCAGGGGATGAATACAAAATGATTTTGGAGGTCCTAAACATCTTCTGAAGTTCTGTTGGGTCGGAATATGGATCCTGATGCTGTTCAATAATCCAGGAAGATACATCTAACAAGGTTAAGTCAGGTCATCTGGACGAGTCTTCTTCTTGAAACATTTCGTCTTTTATCCAGAAGACTTCTGCTGTTATTGCTAACATCACTCAGCACTCTGTGAATAGCAAGCGGCCATCAGAGCACAAACGATCAATTGTAGGTCCTCCTTTTACATGTGAACAGCTAGTTCTGGATGTCACCAGAAAACTGGTGGATCAGCTATGAGAAGATGCTCTTTATAAGACTGAGTTTGTTGCAGCTCCTCAGACTGAAGAATTCTTTAGGATAATAAAAGACTAAATGTTTCAACAAGAATCCGCCCAGAGGACCTGACACATTATGGATGTGTAAATCTACCAAGAGCAGGCCATCTTCACAAACTGGAGCTACCAATGATGGGAGACACTGAACATACAAACACTGTTGCCAGAGTTCTTCACCAGTCTGAGCTTTATGGGAGAAGCAAAGAGAAAGCCTGTTGAAGAAAACTGATTAAACTTCTATAATAAAACTAATATTGAATTAGTTAAATTAAAATATTTGACCCACTTGGCCAACTCTAGTAAATAAATTAACATTTAAAGGGGACCACACATGCAAAATTCACTTTTTAATGTTTTTTACTCAACTTTGGGTATTTACTTCATAAAAAAACAGTCCTAAGGCCAAAAAAATGCACCCAGTGGTTTATTTACTCTAAGTAGATTTATTTTACTGTGATAATTTAGGTTTCGTTTTGAAATCAATCGCGCTTGTGACGTCACAAGCGCTAGGACAACCCACCACAACCTGAGTCCAGCCCCTCACCTAGCAACCCCTGGTTAGGCTCAACCCACTTCTGTATTAAACACATGACTGTTGTTTTTCATGATTTCATCTCATCTTTTGTTTATATGTTCTTAATTTCATGTGTACAGCACTTTGTTGCAGCTGTGTTTTTTTTAAATGGCTTTATAAATAAAGTATAATTGTTATTTTTATGTTTTAGTTCAATTTTTAGTGTATTTGCGATCGCTCCCAACGCGCAGCCGGCAAAAATTAAACGAGCAGACCCCCGGCGTAGGGACCGGTGGCAACGGGACCCTCTTCTGGCGGATGGAGCGGAGCTTCAACTGTACAGCCTCGCAGCAGCCTCGCAGCAGCGAGGACCTTCTCCTTACGGATTAATTTACGGGAGACACTTGGTGAACTTTGTGTTGTCTTGACTGGAACAGCGATAACTCCCAAAATCCGCGTGCAACGAGCGGAGCTGGCGAACACCGGAAGAGGAACAAGCTAACATTAGCATCGGATTCGGGTGGTCTCATGCTAAAAGGAGCAGCAAATTGCGGCGCGCTCAGACGGGTTTCGGTAAGTTATCTTAAGCTAGCACTAACAGTAAGTCAAATGAGTAATAAAAAAAGAGCTAATTTTAAAACAACAACACATTACAGATACTGGCTGTTACAGAGGGCGTAAACAGATCTTTGAAGGGCGTGGACTTCAGAACTTGTATCAGAAACCGGTCGTTCAAAACGAAAGTTAAAAATGGCAGAATTAAAAAGGGTATAATTAATTATCTAAGAATTATTTTGTGTATTAAAATGAATTAATATTGACAAGATAGCACACAGACATAACATAAAAATTTTAAAGACCTATATGTGGTCTCCTTTAAACTGAATGGAGCTCACACTGATGCAACCAGTCTACATAATTTACCCAGAATGCATTGCAACCTAAATAAAATGGCAACATTCATGTGCCAATGTCAGTAATAGTTTTGAAATTGTAGAAACATAGTATTTTTATAGTGTCTTGTTTATGGCTGAAATAATTGTTTTTACTGTAGATGAACAAAGCAGAATCAATACATTACAGATCAGAATCTGCCTTTAGTGTGTAGATCAATGAAATCCAGCTCTGAACACCTTTAAATATAACTTTTACAACACTAATAATTACTGTTTTCAACGTTTAGAATAGAATAAAGGTTTCAGCTAATCAGAAACTGAGTTTGGTGTGGGACAGTCTTCTAGGATAAGTTTGAAATGTCTAACTTACAAAAAAAAAGCGTTAAAAATTGCCTAATTTTGTGTTGTTACAAAAAGTACAAATTTAATTTGATTACGTGATCTAAAATACAGACATTAAAGAGTGAAATAGCCCTTTACATGACGTCCACATCAGAAACTAACTTCGTTAGTTCGTATATGAAGTTCGTTTCCGATTTGGACCAGAACCCAAAGGTTTTTGAGTTTTAGCAACACAAACAAACAATAATATGTTAACTGGATCAACAATAAGACACATGGACGTCACTCTGTGCACGCTCATAAAGCCTCCAGGTTGGTAACGTTGGTTTAAATCTAACCCAAGGGGAAAACGTCACAAATTCTGTTTGGCTAACTTTAGCGTTCAACTTTAGCTTAGCATCCGTGACTTCAAGGCTAAAAACAAAGAACAGAAAAAAAGAGTTTTTTAACTCTTTCATGACGTCAGCTTACTTCGCATCTGTTGCTTCACAGTTTTTACTACTTGTCATGGTCGAGGCTGCTTTCAGTCAACGCTCCGTACCATTCAACAAGTAAAACAGCAAATGTACATGGAAACAAAACT